>VXAA01002967.1:949604-979999 GCA_013399115.1 Anseranas semipalmata | reverse complement strand
AAACTCATGGGTTGAGATAAACACAGTTTAATAGGATAGAAAAGGAAGGCAAAATAGTAATAATAGTAATAACAAAACATACAAAGCAAGTGATGCACAATGCACTTGCTCACCACCCACTGAACAGTGCCCAGCCAGGCCCCAAGCAGCAGCAGCAGCCCACCCCCCCCAGCCAGCTCCCCCGTTTTATTGTTCAGCGTGACACTATTTGATACAGGACATCCCTGTGGCCAGTTTGGGTCAGCTGTCCTGGTTCTGTCCCCTCCCAGCTCTTTGTGCACCCCCAGCCTCCTGCTGGCAGGGCAGCATGAGAAGCTACAAAGTCCTTGACTTAGTGTAAGCACTGCTCAGCAACAACTAAAATATCACTGTGTTATCAACATCATTCTCATCCTAAATCCAAAACACAGCACCATACCAGCTACTAGGGAGAAAGTTAACTCTATCCCAGCTGAAACCAGGACAGTCATTAATTCTTTGTAAGTATCAGCATCACATCAGTGTTTTCTAGCAGTTGAGCCATCAAGCAGCTGTATTCTCCAGACCAAGCTAACTATGCTATAAACATATATTACACAAAGAAGTATTCCTACGTACACCATTTATTTAGACATCTCTGGGAAGTGCTCCCCCATAACAGAATAGTTTATATCTGTATCAGCACATGCTTGTAAAGATTAGATTTATCACAACAAGCAAAACTCACTGTGAACAGTGCAGGGTGGTTACAGCAATGGGTCCCATCAGCCCTCCAGCAAGCACCAGGCAGCACACCAGCCAGCTCAGACAGCAGTCTAGGAAACCCCTAGGAGAAGGACCAACAGCAGGCACTCTTGCAGCATAGCTCAGGAAGGAGCTAGAGGCTGCACTGAAGTAGAGCTCTGGTGAGAGGGTGTGGTTGGGGACCCAGGTGAAGGTGGTCAGGGCAATCAAAGCCAATTAGTGCCCTCAGGGCCCTGACACCTGCATCCACGTGCATTCTTAGTCCTAAGGGTATGGAAATGGAGCACAAAGTGAAAGATACATGGGGGCCTAATTGAAACAGAAGCTGAAATAGATTAATTCTATGAGCTGTGCAGTGCTTTTTAAGGGACAAGCACAATAAATTTTGTTGCTGCAAAATGTCTATTTCTGCAAAGTTCAACACGCTCATTTTATAGAAGGACTCCTGATCAGACAGAGAGATCTTCCAACAAGACCAACCAGGGCCAATACCATTCCTTGCACAATAACTAGTGAGGAACAGTGTTGGTTCAGTGCCCAGATAACACCAGTGCAAGAGAACACAAGTCCACCCTCACTCTGACAAAGATGACATATTGCAGCTTCAAGACTGAAACAATTCCTGGAGATCTCCTCTGTTTGCATTACAATCCATCCCTTATTTCTCCATCCCTCTCCTTCCAAGCCATCCATGTGCCCGCTTGCACCCCCTCCACATACACCCACTGCTTTCTTTTATATCTGAAGGTCACTTCAAGACCGCTGAATGCAGCATGTGGTATCTATGTGTGCCCAACCCCTGAAGCCAGCTCCCATGAGACAAAAAGAAACTTGAGAAATTTCTGGAAGCTTCTGTTTTGGGAAGAGTGTGTGTTCATTCAGCAGTCGTGGATTCTGTTCAGCTCAATTTTAATAGCTACAAGGGAAAATAGCGGACAATGGTTGTTTTGCTGCTGGTGGTGGTGGTGTTTGTTTTTGTTTTTGTTTTTGTTTTTTCATTTTACATAATAAAGTTGGCTTCTGGTACATGTAATTCTTTCTATCTCCATTCTGCTTGGTACAAGGTGATACGGCTAAGCAAGAGGTCATGATTACTGACAGATAGTTTCCAAACCAAACTGCAATGCTAAATGAAGCTTATCTACCAATGGAAATTACTAAAGCTCCTTGTAGCCTGCTGCAATGCTAGAGGCATTTTAAGGTTACAAGAGCTTTGTACAGAGGACCGATGTCTCCAAGCAGTTGAGAGCTTCCTGTAAGATGCCAGGGGAGCCAAAGGAGGCTCAGCATCTCACAGACCTTATAAACACTTACTGCAATTGCGGCCAACCATTGTTTTTTGCCAGGTTGTGTCAGAAATAGCTGCATCGGAGGGACATACAAAGCCTGACACAGAGCTCCAGCTTATGCTGTAAAAGATTTTAGAGAAGAATCTTCTGTTTTTTGAAGTTCCTTTGAAAACACACACACAACTGATGCCAGGTCAGTTTTACTCAAGATTCAGTGTTTGCATTTGGGTTTTCTTCCTGCATCATCTGTCTTGTATCAACTGCTGTCTTTACCTAAAAGTCTCTGAAAATTGTTTAACAGAATCTGTATACTAAAAGCTGGGTGCTGAAGACATCTCTGCAGCCTGGGCAGGGGCTGGGGTCTAATCCAGTCCTTTCTGGCAGCAGTGGACCCTTGTACAGCAGAGGGCTCCTCTGGGACCACTCAGCTCTTCAGTTCAGAGATGTAGATGACATCACCAGGCAGCAGAAAATTAATTTTACTCCTATGTGGGGTTTGAAAAAGCATCTTTAGAGATGGAGCTTTCCTCTACAGCCTAACCTGAGCAGGTTCCCATAATAGCAACCTTTCAAGTAAGGAATGACACCTGCAAATCCCATCCTGTGGAGCATGGTATGTGCCTGCTAGCACTAGGATAAAGTCTAAGCACTGCAAAATCCTGTCCTAGCCATCTCGTGCTGCCCCACCTCCCCTTGTGTGATAAGGAAGTTTGAGCTGTTCTCTCTCACCACAGCATGTGGGTTATACACTTTAACTGTAAGAAGCACAGGCATAATGTTAACGAGGCCTGGGAGACCCCAAGAAAGTCTGAATTCATACAGTTCAATAGTAAATGCATGTGAGCAAGCTCCACATCTTCACTGTTGCTCTGTTCTTTTAAGTGAATGCAAATTCTCTAGTTATTAGATATAGATATATTGTATATATTACCTTGATGTTTTTCCCTTACCTAATCCCCTAAATTGCTATCAGTGTTAATTATATGAGAATGGTTTTAGAGCCAGAAGAAATTACCTGACAACACTGAAAATGGGAATGCTCTGTGTGCTATAAAACTTGGGAACAGCACTTCAGGGTGTGAATATTTCCATAAAAAAGCAATTACATTGATGAAAGCTGACTGGTAAAATAGTCTGAATAATTTGTGTATGTGTGAGGAAGGGAATTCAGAGATAGCTGACTGGTACAGGAATGAACATTACCATAGAAAGCAACGAGAAAACATTCATATGTATTTTTTAAAGAGTATGGTGCTGAGCCACAGACTATTCCTGCTATAAAGGAATCCAGCCTTGGAATCCACTGCTGAACTTTTTAAAGGTATTTGCTATAACAAATAATAACAAAAAGACTGATGGACAAGATGCAGTGTAGTGTGATATCCTTTCTCTTCCCTTTTTGTTCTTGAGATCTGAAAAAACTGTCAAGATTTGGCAACATTACAATACCAACATATTTCATGACTTGAAAAATAAAACCCAAATGAGTTTGTCATCACTATTCCTCCCAGGAGACATGTACCTCCTGTTCCTTCAGTAGATACTAGCATACTCCACCTTTCTTCTGCTCGTGTGGCTAACAGCAAGAACTGGTACACACTATTCCCTTGTAACACGCAAAAGGAAGAAGCCAAAGCTGCTGAGAAAATAAAGACTGGCTTTTTAATGACACAGATTACAAAGGAAGGGGCTTTGCATTGTGGAGAGGGGTTTGGAGATAAAGACATTATGTCACCCATTTCTGTTAGAATCATCAGAAGCTAACTAATGACCCACCCTAGAAATTACATTTTCATCATTACGTTTCTGAAGCAACACACCACTGAGATGAATGGCAGGACTTCGCATCCCAGGAGGTATTTTCTGCAGGGTTGTGCAGGCTGGGCAGAAAGGGTTTTACCAGCTGCAATGGGAGCACAGGGGAGAGGTCTTGTTTACAAACTGAAGAGAAAGTTTTATTTCAGCTACACTTAAGTGATGACAGACTAGTTTTTGGAACACAGTACTGCAGCAAGAACTGAATTCTGCACTATAATTCATGTCAGGATACTTGTTTAACCATTTGCTGTAACGGAAAAAAATAAGTGCACTTCCAAAACATGCAGGACAAAATCCAGCATCAGGGCCCTGAGGGCACCCACAGGCCTCGCTGCCCCTGCCCTCTCCTGGGGCTCCTGCATGGCCCAGGCCCCCACATCAGCCGGGGCCATCAGCCCCTGCCCCATGGATGCAGCAGCAGGGCCGGGCTCCAGCTCCCCCATGCCAGTCATGATCCCTGGCCAGCTGGGCCCACCCACGGGCCCATGGCCTGGCCCAGCCTGGCCCTGTCCCCAGGGAAGTGCTGGGGCTGCCCCGGTGCTCCTTGCTGCCCTGCTCCTGGTGGGGCAGTGGGATGGGGCCTGCCTGCCAGGCCCTGCCATGGCCCACCTGGAGAGACCCCACACTCCTGGCCCTTGTAGAGCACTTCCCTTCAGGTTGAAAAACTGGAAATGCAGGAAGGAAAAGGAAGAATACCCAATGTGCCCAAATAATGAAAGGGATAAACAGTTACCACATAGCATATGTTAAACACTTAAGCAAAGGACTGCAAGGAATGTTTCTGCAGGCTGATTTATAAATTGTTATCTTAGCACCAGCTGCAAACAAACCCCGATGAGTTAGGTATGAGGTCTTCCCCCAGGCACAAAACCTAGCGTTGGTTCAGGCCCTGCATCCCCTTTTCTACACCCAGGACTTGCCAACGTGGGGGAAAACCCCTCACAAAGCAGCTGTAACTGCACAGTCCCAGCAGCCAAGCGAGAGTCCAACATACGCAGCTGATTTGGCGAGAAGCTTCTTTCCGCTTACTGTGAAAGTCACTGCACAACACCAGGGTTGTACTTCACCAACAGCTTTCTCCTGTGTGTTTGCACTCTCAGTACCTCCAGAGGCTCATTTATATACAGCCATATAAACTGGCAGTGTTCCCTTACAGACAAACACGTTAACTGCCTACCACCACAGCCACAAGCTGTGTAAATGCCACCATTTTACTCCTTTTCAGCAGGACTGCCCCATGGAAATGACCTCTTCCCATCCAGCTACGGTGAATCAAAGACGGGGAAAGCCTGCCTGTGCTCGAGGACACCACTGTCCTTGCCTGGGGATCAGCTTGTGTCCCCACCACCCCTGGCCGAGGAGCAAGCCAAAAGCTCTGGTGCGACCGCCCAGCCATGAGCTCTGTGGACACAGCCAGTTTGGATGTCAGGTGGCAAAGAGCTCCTTCTGACCCATGGGATCCATGAAGGAGTGACAGCAGCATGGTGACAATCAACCCTGGACAAAAATTAAGGCAAGTCTTCTAAGCAGAGATGTCAGGATAAATTCCTGTTTCTCAAGACTTCTTTTTATCCTCCCAACAGAGAAGCAGCTGCAAGACAGGCATGTTTTTTGCAGCCACCAAGGTGAAAGAAGAGGAAGAAGCTAAGAAATGTTTGGGGATTTTGTTTTAAGGTATTCACTTCTTGGAGATATTGTGTTCTGTAAGGGATTGTATCGTGACACAAATCCACTGACTTAAAAAATCCCCCAAAGGGCTCTGTAAAGGGGAAAAAAAGGCATGTAAATCCTCCACAGCTGCCCCAACAAACACTTGCAAGGATATTTTGTGACCTGGAAGAGAGTCACTCCAAAAGAAGAAACATTTTACCCACAGAGTGAGCACTTAGGACTACACTTTGCCATCTTTTATTTGCTTCTGAACACTTGATGGTTCAGCTGAGGCAGGTCCCACAGGCCCTGGTCTCCTCTCGCTCATGTGTAATGCCGAGGACATTACCTGGGAAGCTAACAGGAGTGGCCCAAGCACCATGTGAAGGACTGGCAGGACACAGCAGAACGTATGTGCCTGCTCTACAGGGGTCGCATGCCCCCCAGCACTGTGGGCAAACTGTGTGCCAGTCTGGCCCCATGGAGTAATTCAGAGTATTTTAAGACATAAGCTGGAGAACAGCTGGCCCAGAATAGAACCCTACATAAATGCAAACAACTCTAAAGACTATACCATAACACACAAACAAGAAAGCTTCACTGGAAACTTAAATTAAATTTTCTAAATTTCTACTGTTTCACTCAAGTAATGTCTTAGTTATCTTTTAGCAAAACCTTGTGCACACATAATCTGCATCTTGAACTGTAAAGGCAAATTTCTTTTTATTCCTCAAAAACTAGTTTGGTTTTAATTCATCACTGATCTATTTTGAACATATGAATCGACCACATGTGTAATTCATACTCTGAACTTTTCATAGTTCAGAGTAGAGACCTGGTCCACAGAAGAAAACTGCAATGATTTAACCAAATTAGTTTGTTTTTTGTTTTTTTTTTTTTTAATTGACTCTGTGCACAAAGTAACATACATAATTATTTACATTGCTTTGATTTATCAAATAACTATATTTCAGTTAAGTGAAATAAATTATGTAACCACCTCTGGAAAATACTTGATCAAAATGGCTTTTGAAAAATCCAAGTAAAACAGCGCAACTTCTTTTTGTAGAGAAGTTCCTTCGCATTACACTTCCCCTTCCCTGAAGACTTCAATATGCATGTAGCTTAGCTGTTTTTCATGAGGAGTACAGTTGTACGTTTTAAAAAATAGCAATACTTTAAGTTCTATGTTTTTAAAAATAAAGTGCTTTGAAAAAGATAAGTCGTTATCATGGAGTTAAAAATTCATAGGAACGTTCAAATGAACCAGGGGACAATATTGCATCAAAAGCCGATGACACTGCGGTGCTCTAAAAACATTACTCTAGGAAAAACTCAGGCATAGGGAAACACGGTAGAATTATCCAAAGCACCATGGTAGGCCGACAGCAGGGCCAGAAACTGAAATCAAATATTCCAACTCCCAATCCAACACATTTATTTACTAGATACTAACCCATCATGGTTAGCTGAAAGCACTGACGGAAGAGTTAAAAGTAACGAGACTAAAAAGAAACAAACGAAAAAAAAACACAATTTGAATTCAAGAGGCTGCTCAGAAAGCCTCTGCATGAGTGAGGACATATACCTTTCTATTCCAGAAGTGTTATGTACAAGAATCTGCTTTATCTGCAAAAAGTGTAAGTGCCAGACTTGATTTCCCTTATAGTTGTAAAGATGAAGAATTCCTCCACTAAACGTAGTGGTATTGAACTACATTCACCTATACACAAGATCAACAGTTAGGTTAAAAGCTTTCACATGAATATGTGCCACTTCAGCAGTATGGGCAACACATGGAGCACAGAAAGAATTGCCAAAACTCTGCATTTTTCCAAAACTACTAGAGAAAGAATGAGGATTTGGCATGAATGTGAAAGAATCCTCAGAGAAAAGAGGAGGTGGAAAAAAAGAAAAAGGAAGCCACTATTTAAAGCTGCAGAAAGTGTATTGAAGGCGAGTTATATTTTATTTCATTAAAATATATTTTGAAAACATAGTGTGTAAAAGAATTAGGATTCTCAATAATTTATTATTTACATTAGCAAATGCTGTTTGGCTGTTATTCTACAGATAGAAATGAAAAGTCTGCAGAAGGAAGGGAATTGTACCAACTTCTTCAGGACCACGCAAGCCCCATTACAAGGAAACATATCCAAAACGCTCTCCTTCCCATTTCAATCCTTTCAAATTCATGTTTGCAATTAGATCACAAAAAGCCCAAAGACAGGTCATGCTGGCGAGTGTTGAGCACTCACAATGAGAGCTGGGAGTTCACAGCACTCCGCTAGAGAGACCCTGAAGAGATTTTAACCTTGCGCTACTCAGTAGCCAAGAGGCTGCAGGGTCCAGTCCCACTCTGGCTCCCACTGTCCTAATGCCACTGAAACCAACGGCATTACGTGACAACAAGGCCTGCACCGGGCCCCACAGGCATATCTCAGAAAGCTAGACAAATTCCTTGAGCCACGCTGGCTTGGGAGAGGGTGTTTTTCCGACCATTGTAGACACACTGTAGCTTATCATTCTTTTTCAGTCCAAACACGTCATAAATCTCATTGGCTTCCTCCCCATGCTCTGGGGAGGAATATGCATAGGGAATTCTCTCTCTGATGTAAACAACTGTAAGCACCATTCACATTTTCTGGTCCACAAGACAAAATTCATATCCACGTGCCTGTCATAGCCTTGACCGTTCTTAACAGGGCAGCTCAGCTTTCCCATCAGCTTTCCAGATCTCTGACATCATCCAGGTACCCAAACATTGTATGCAGTCCATTGCAATGCCAGCTGCTGTCTGCTTTACTACTCCTGGAAAGAGGGAAAGAGTAGTCATCTCTTCAGTAATTATATAAAAACCCATGATTAAAAGAAGTAAAGCAGTCAGCTTGTGTGTTCTGTTTCCTGGAGGCACTCAATGGTATTTCTGACATCTCATGTAAGGCACCAGTCATCCGGTAGCTGAGCAAAAAGTGACCCGCAAAGCCTCCATTACACAACCGCAGAGGGAACAGACAAAATTCAGCTGGTTTGCTTGCCTTCTTGCTTACATAGCATAAGAAGTGTGGTCACGACGTCTGGGGAAGTTTCTGGTGGTATCCTAAAAGAGGAAGCCTCAACTTGCACTGCAAGCCAAGGACCACGGGTGACAGCACACCACAGCACAAGTTTTAATGGCTGTATCAGTCACAGTTGCCACAGACATTGCAGAGATTTCCTCAAGCCCCAGGAGGCCTCTGCTGCCTTGCTTTCATGGAAAATGAGTTTGTTGTCAGCAGTGAAGCAGTTACCTCCTTACAAGATGTCTCTGCAAGACACAATAGAAGGCCAGACTACAAAGCCAGCTTTGTGATGTACTTGCTGCAACTTCTCTGCTGTTGGTCTTGTCCACACAGCCATATTCACAGAGATGCAATGCTGGAGATAGCAGAGAATTCGCCTATGGACGAAGAGGTCGGCTGGATGCTGGCTGACTGCAACATTGAACAGTCTCAGTCCAGAATATCAGTCTCAAATGGAACCAGGTGGTAGTATGTCAAATTGGTGACATAAGCTGTTGGATCATCACTGTCTTCTAGCTCTGAGGTAAAGTCACTCACACTCTCGAACCTAAGGAGAAATCAAAACAGAACAAACAAACAAAAAAGGCATTTAGTCATTAATATTCATTAAAAAAAAAAAAAAAAGCAAAGTCAAAGGAATTGGAAGAAGAGTACTGGGGGAGGAAGAGAAGGCTAGAATACCTGAAGACTGATCCCTGGAAATTTTGAGAAGAGACATTTGTGAGGGGGTCATTTAGAAAAAGGTCTGCAGGCAAGAATGCCTCTGCTGGTATGTGAGGTTAAATTTCAGAGTAAAAATAATGTGTGGACTTCCTTTATACCGGAGTAGTGTTGCAGTAGTAGTCTTTCTAATGCTGCTTTTTCTTTGCAGCTTCAGCTTTGTGAAGCTCAGTTTGCAAGGCAAAGATCTAGAGTCCCAACCCTTTTCTGAAATCATCAGTCTCACTCTCTCTTTTGGCAGCTTGAAATTCAAACTTATTTGAGAAGCTGTCAAGCAAGGTCCATGCAGATCAACTACGAATCATGAAGTTATAGTTTCTCTGACATCAGCCTACATATCATTCTGCTAATGTGGAGAGACCCACAACAGCATCTTCTGCCACATATGTAAACCAAGATTCAGCACTTACTAAAGAGGGTTGAGATAGAAATGAAAACCATTGCTCTCCATGTCCTTAATTGCAAAGAAAACCTGCTTCTTTGTAACCTGTGGAACTGAATGGGCAAATGAGTTTGCTTTCAGTAAAACGGGAGAGCTATTCCCTTTTAAAACTGTGCCAAAACACAGCTAAACAGCATACTAGGAGAGCAAGTTCTCGACCTCTTTAGATAGCAGTCTTCAGTGACAGCACTTGTCATTATGATACGTGAACTTCATATCTCATGACATCCAGTTACCACATTAAGTAGAAGATGATCTGGATCAAAAACATTATTAATTCATTTTCATTTCCTAGGGCTCCTCTCCTACTAATGAATGAATGATTTCATAGGACATAGCCTTTCTTATCAGTCAATTCTGGATACCTCTGAAATTAGATTTTTTTGAGTCTAGAAGAGCCTTCACTGTGGTATGGGAAAAGCTTCCCAGAAAGTACTCAGAACTGATCCCATCCACCTCCTCCTCAGCACAGCCATGTGTTTATGAATCAGCCACGGGACAATGAGAACCATGGTGCATGCACGCAAGTCATCTTGTCCTCTCTGACTTTCAAAGCTACTAGTGATGAAGGAAGGAAGCAGCAAGTGAGCTCTGGAAAAGTGAGTCACGAAGCTGAGGTCCACATTCTTCCATTTTGTTCTCACAGCATTTGGCAGCAACACGCAATGCCTCTGTTCCCACACAAAAGCGGAACGGAAACTGCCTTTGTATCCAGAGTGAACTTGTACCTATGAGGCGAAAGGGTGAGACTCCCTTCTCTGTGTTTGGCTCTTGTATGAGGCCAAATGTTTAAGACAAATAGGAAACAATGACTACAGTGTCCTTCCTACATAGGCTCGCTGCCCTCCCCATGGCATGAGATTTGGATTTTGACAAGCAGAGGATATCTGAATATAAAGAGATTCCTAAATTTGGTTTCACTTGCTTTGGTATTTTCCTTCTCACTTCCCATCTCCTGTGTTACAATCTGAATTTCCGCAAAGATCACTCACCACCTCATGCCTACTGTCAACCAGAAGGCATCAACTTGGTAAAACCTACACTTTCCTCAGTGACACACATTCCAGTTCCAAGGAGGCTGCAATTTCTGCACAAAGAAAACATTTTACTTCTTCCCAGATAGCCTAGTAGTTAAGGGCAGTCACTTCAGACCAAGGATTAAGTCTCATCTCCGGCAAGGGACCTGAAGAACTGTCAAATTTCTTTTTCATACACTCTCTCCTTAGTATTTTGAAAGAACATGCATTCATTCATTACAGAGTGAGAAAACGGAAACTGAAAGATTGCATAAGATGGAAAAATAATTTCTAACCTAGCTCTGACTATAGGATGTGTCCCTTTAGGGGACATACTTTCTAACTTTTTTTTTTTTTTGGCTGGCATACTTCAGCTCTCTGAATAGCAGGTAAACAGAGAAAGCTTTAAAATAATTTGGTTTAAAACCGCATCTCACCTTCACATGAGTTAGTTAGACTCCTGCAGTTATGTAAGGCAACTGCAGATACCCTTCTAACTTCAACCTAGAAAGCCCTAAGACTCAGATATTTCAGAAGACCCGAAGAAGAGTGGTAGGATAAAGAACCAGATAACATCTCCCACTTCCATCTCTCCCCAGAACTCACTTTCTTTGGAAAGATCACAGGTTGTTGGATAGCAGGGTCCATACATTCTGGAATGTATGGACATGGATGGCTCTGTCTCTTTTCCACACTCCTGCCTGGTCCTTCTCAACTCTTTAACAATGAGGACCACATCTTTTTGAACAGAAAATCATGCATTTTCTCCTGCAGTGCTGCTGCTATGCTCTTTACTTACAAGCAAATAAAAATGACACTGAACTTTGAATGTTTATTGCCTTCATTCCTCTACTCCCTCCAGGCTGTTTGCTTGCCTGCATGTGTGGGAACATGTGCAGAAGGGATTTGACTTAGTTTCCTGCAATCACTTCACAGCTGATGTTGTGCTGTCTTACAGACCACTACCGATCCAGAAACAAC
This sequence comes from Anseranas semipalmata, assembly GCA_013399115.1. Classification (NCBI taxonomy): domain Eukaryota; kingdom Metazoa; phylum Chordata; class Aves; order Anseriformes; family Anseranatidae; genus Anseranas; species Anseranas semipalmata. The sequence continues at coordinate 968,298 of VXAA01002967.1, read as the reverse complement.
AGGTTATTAAAAACCAGTGAGGCAGACAGAATGACAAAGCCAGAAGAGGAGGCAAGAAGGCTATTCGGATTCTTCTTTCTTTCTCTTGCCAATTATAGGAAATTAGACTATTACAACTGGAAGACCCCACAGATTTTGTGGTTCTTCAGCCTCACCGATAAGGTACTACAAGCAGCATACAAGGTACAAAGCAGTGGCATTCACATCCTGTGGGTAGGAAGAAAGCATTCCTCGCTGCTGGAAAGGAAGTGCGCGCACAGAATTCTGCAAAGCACTGCTCTGCAGTGCTCATAGGAAACCAAACCCAGTAAACCAGGGCTACAGCTAGCAGCTGTATAAGACATTCAACTACCAACAGGTCTTTTTCCAAAATAAAGTTTACAAAATACTAAGTCTGCAAACTATCATGCCATGCAGACTCCTAATGGCCAAACTGCTATCCTGGCCTTGCTGTTTCTTTCTCCAAGTGCCTTGATGGACACACTGTCCTTCACAAGGGCCCGTGTCTTGTGCTGTAAGACAACCTTCTTTATCAGTTTAACTCCAGTTAACACATTAGGGTTACTGCTCACATTCGCCAGGAAGAATTGGGAAACAAGGTATGTAGAAGCTAATACTTCTCATTAACTCCTCACAGGAGTAACCCCAATGTAAATAAGGTGCAAGACAACAGTCCAGCTCCTCTCACCACCTTACATGCAAGCAGTACCTGAACAGAACTCCTCCCATCTAAGACTAAAAAGCACAGGGGTGGCATTTTCTTCTCCTGTCAAGAGAAGGATTTTGTTTTGCAGGAAACATTCTGCATCTAACTTGGCCAACTCCAGCTGCTTTTGCATTGCCATCCATGAAAGTCTCTCCCATGGACAACAAGATGCCTGTGACGACAGCAGCACTGTCCTGAAAATATATGTCTGTTACTGGAGTGACTTTGCCAAAAAACGCAGCATGTCCAGCTCCAAAGCCTTTGCTGCCTGCTGCTGGCTGGAAAGACAGAAGTGCAAACAGTCCTCGCAGGGGACGGTACCTCTCTGAAACAAAACCAAGGAGTTTGAATATGTTTATTTACCACCTCTCCTTTGAGGTCTGCAGAGTACTGACAGGGGCATATATAGAAGGACTGTTTATGGCACATGGAGGCTGAGCACACTGGGTTCACCGCATTTTGCAACAGTATGGTATACTGACAGCTAAAAGAAAGAAAATGAAGGAAGCGGAAAGCAAGTACTTCAGAACAACAGAGTAAGCAACTCCAACTTGCAAAAACACTATAGTTTCTTTTGCAAGAAGTTTCAGACTTTTCAGCTGATGGGGCATTTGGTAGGCAGCACCGCAGGCAGTCCAACAGCTAACCAGTGCAGCAGGGCCTCAGCAAATGAATGCTACCTGCTGAAGATCCAACTGCTTCTATCCAAAAAAATACAGGTTTGCTTTGCAAAATGCCTGATTCAAGTACATCAGCAGCCAAAAACCACATGGAGTTTAATGTTGCTGAAAGGAAAAAGTTCCCATTTGAGGATATACAAGTCCACAAGGAATTAAATCTCATTTCAGAATAGAAAACATGAATCCCATAAATCCAATTTTACAGAGACAAAAAAGGAACTGCATAGGATTTTGAAAGATTTTAAGACTTCCTTTCTGGGCTACTATCCTACACTTAAAGCAACAATACAGAAAACTTTTTCTTTTAAAAAAAAATTCAATTTTTACAAAAGAGCTGTTCTACTCAAGTGCCATTACTTTCTAGCTACTACCTCCCAGCTTCAATATACAGCTACAGGAAGGGCAAATTCAGGACACCATGCACAACAGACATTTAAAAGTTATTAACTTCTTCATTCCTGATTTAACTTCCTTCAGAGAAGTTAAAATACAAATCCACAAAGCTAGGCTGTTATCCTGGATTTATTTCTTCCACCACAGTTTCTGGGAAACCATGCCTACCTTCCAGTTTTTATCATATTTTCTGGCCAGGGTATTTTCCAACTTTCTATATAGGACAAACAATGGAATGACAATTAGATGACAGCAGTTTCCAATCCCGAACCAGTAAGTTTTGCTTGGGCCAGAGCACATTTTTAAAATCAAGACTGACTTTTTTTTTTTTTTAAATAAAAACATTTTGATATAATAAAAATGAGGCAGCAAAAGGCTTTCTTTGGTAATCTGCTCCAATTATTTATCACTCTCAGCACTAAAACATGATCCACTGAACTGTCAACATTAATTTCCTGATACTGGCCTCAAAGAATTATCTCCAGTGTATCATTTCAACCTCATTAATATAAGCTTATGAGCTTAAATGCTGTTAGCAAGGTCTAGGTTCAAAACAGTAAGTGATAAAACCCTGGTTCTTTTAAAAGTTAATAGAAAGTCTTCAAGAAATTACAGTGGAGCCAGAGATACATCCCAGCCCCTGACAAAATCTTGTCAAGCTCTAAACCATTCTGCAGACTGGCAATGATCACATTTCAAATGTGGCAAGACCGAGCCTTAAATTCAAAGATAAAACCTCCATAAGGCTTTTAGCGCTCTATTTCCATAATTTTGACTGCTCTAATGAAAATGTAGGTCAATGTTTCTCATTAAAAATATCTAAATGCTTCATTACCTGAAGTTCATTGAAATATCAATCACCTTCCACGACAGAAATTTGTAGGAGCCGATTTCCATCAGTACCCATCTGTCAGTATAGTCACTGACTTAAGACCTACATGAAAACCTTCCTGGTTACTGGTCTCTGACCCCAAGATACCTACATGCATTAACAGGCAGAATTTACAAATAAGACTAATCTAACTTCCCCCCTCCTTAATGAAATACACATTTCACCAACTCATAGCATGTAGCAGCACCTGAGCAGCTGCTCAGCTTCCTTTGGTTAAGTTCAGTGATGTGTTCGCCTCCTCTGAGGATGGTGTTTTGCTTCCCAAATATTTGGGATATTCCATCTGTAACAATGCTTCAGTTTCCAAATTTGGGCTCCTGTCAGCTCCTCCACAGTCATGCAAGAAAGAAAAAGCTCCTCTGTTCTCACCTGGCAGGATCCCTATGACAGCCACAGCCTTTTTCATATACAGAGGACTGAGCTCCTTGGGGTCAATAATTCTCAGACAGCTATTTTATCCATTTTAATGGAAGGAGCTGCGAAGCCTTAGCAATCAGGCCCAGTAATCTTTAACCAGTCAGAATGACAACTGCACCAGTCTTGTTCCTACACAGAGAATAACATTTTGCTGGGGGGGGTGGGGGAGTGGGAACAACCAAAAAGCGGCAGTTTATCTGAAGCTTGACAGCATTACTCATGGACGAACCACACTTACAAGTGTTCTGCTGAATCTACATCCAGGTGCTTCTCTTTTCCATTGGGTATACTGTGATCGATGACTATTGTTTCAGTGTTTGCTAAACAAAATCCATTCGATCGCATGATTTCTGTCAGGAGAAGAAAGAAATACATGATGAGAGTCCAAAAAAAAGGAAGCTGGAAAACAACTGCATATCATATAGTTGACAGAATTATGAAATGGGATGCACAAGTGACATTGAAAATTTGTACAGGAAAGCTGAAACAAAGAGTTTGTTTCATAGCTTCTAACACCTACAAACTGCCAGTGCTTAAGCAATTTTATTCATGTAATCAACTCTTGATACAGAGCATTTGAAATAAGACCCAGTTTCAGTCCCACTAAAGCCAGTGGCAAAATTTGCAACACTTTTAGCAGAATGGCAGCCCATCCATATAGTCACAATCTACCACTTCTCAATAATTATATTTTTCCTGGACAGATTTCCAAGAATTAAACCAGTTAAGCAGAAAAAAAAAAAAAGCCCACAACAGGAGAAAGGAAATAAAAAGTTACCTTCCAAATTAATTCAACCACCATCTTTAAGTCATGTAAATCAATACCATCTTCTAAGCTGCCCTCAACTCTGCTTACTTGTTTCTTACTGTGTAAGAAGCCTTCAGTCCAGAATAGCTAAAATTTACAACTACTTCCACTGACTTACCACCAAGGAAAGAATTTATAACTAAAGAGTAGTATCTGATGTCAATGAGAAGTCAATCCATGTCTGTATTATACAGAAAGGCAAACTAGACAAATCACAAGGATTTCTTCTGGTCACACAATCTTGGATGAAGCTAGGGCCAACACAAAGGAACACACTTCTCTATTTAAATCAGCACTGGCTTAAGCAGGATGACTGATCATTTGCTTCAAAGTAAGAGGATCCTTTGTTATATCCTCACATTATCAGCACAAGCAAAATGAAATCCTTCCGTGGCAGCAAATATGATAGGGACAAAAGATATGTACAGGGAATGCCTAAGACCTTGCCTCAAACAAACCAATTTCAACTATATGTTCAAGTAATGAGCAGAAAAGTAGAGCGGAGAGAGAAGGGAGGTAATTTTTTTTAAGTGCATATTTGCATATTACTACATAAAGGTAAAGCCAGAACTCACTTCCGTATTTTTCTTGAGAAAGTCATCTTTGACTTTCAGTCTGTATTTTATTGCAACCCACTTCAGCAGAGTATGTTTGGGATGGTAAAAACACCGAAAACCAGCAGAATCACACTTCAGTCATGATTCATCTTGAACCAACATCATACTGCAGAATAAAATTTACATCATAAATTCAAATTCGGCCTTCATCAAAGGGGGCTTTCTCTCTTCCCCATCACCTACCACTCTGAACAGGACCATGTGAGGGACAGTTTGTTTTTTCAGAGAACACAAAATATGTTTGCGTGAATTTCTGAGTCTGCAATCATGCAGAAAGCTGCATTTTGACCAACATGAATGGCACAGTGTTTTCCTAGTGTCCTTGACATGACCTAAAAGTTACAGCATTTCATCGCAACGTGAACTGCTTTGGACGTTAACATTTACTGCCACCTACTGACAACACTGCCAGACACTGAAGCCATTCCTAGTGTGCAATATTCAGATAAGGCAAGTATCAATTTATTATCAGATTTCCACCTATGTTTGAAAAACATATTTGCAGCAGCCAGTTAAACAATAAAACAAATTAGCACATGATGCTTTTGAATAGCTGTATAGGTCTTTCTCCCATCTTCCTCCCATTGATTAGGTATGACTCGTCTACTAAAATTAATTTAGGATTAAAACAAAACATGTTATTGTTCAGCTAACATAGTTTCCATGGCTCCTCTACATGCAGGCTGGCAGGAGGCCTCCCTTTACTGCTAGCCTGTCCCTCAGCCAGACACCCTCACTGTGAATTTAGATTCATCTCAACCACCTTCTCTGCTGTACCCACCATGTGGCATTCTCAGACATGCACAGTGTATGTGCCCCAAGGGGGTCCACGCCCTCAAAAAAATAAAATAAATAAACAAGCCAGAGCAACAGTGCAGTTTCTGACCAATGCAATTCCAAATACATCTATTCTTGATATTTACCTGTTTGCAAAAGGAACAAGGTTTACGAGTGTGGCTGCTATCCATGGTACATTTTCATAGCATATAGTTCGGGGATCCTTCATTTCATAATGGGCAGGTGCCAGGACCCACTTTGCAGCCCCTGTTCTCATGGAGTAGCAACATATTCCAGACAAAATCAGTGAATATGCTCTCAAGAGCCAGGACTGAGAACACATCCAGGTGTTCAGAAGCAAAGCACATAAACCACATCCAGCCTTTGGAGGATGACTAACATTAGGAAACACACACGTGCGGAATTTCACCTCATCACCACATCAACTCAAGTCGTCATCCAAATCTCCTTACTCACAGATGGAGCATGAGACACACTCGTCGGCTCCCATCTCTCACACCCAGGGAGCCAGACCTGCATCAACCCCCTTTGCTGTGGGGCCCCAGGGGCTCTTCTCGACAAGCACCGTCCTGCACTGCAGCCTGGGCTCGGGGGCCCTACAAGAAGGCACAAGCCCAGACGGGTTGGCAAGACCATGCTTTTCACCGAGACTCTGCATTACATGGTACATTTCTTGTTGGTAGGCTGATAAGCAATTTACCATTTAATTAAAAGAATATTTAACCCATGACTAGTTTGCTTAGAACCAGAGCTCAGGATCAGTTACAAGAAAAAAATCTCCCCTGTTTATGAGATCAATCCCTAAGACACACTGTTTACATCTTTAGCATGTTGACACACTGACTAGTCATTAACCAATATCCTGTTAGTACCTATGAAAACTGATGTATTTCATACTAAACAACTTATGCACCTTGGAGGACTATGCAGTATTTCACTCTTATTTCACTCACCAAAATAAACTCTTCTGGCGACACTAAAACCACCACCTCATGGGATAGCTCACAGACTGCAAGCTCCTAAGGAGAAGTCTGCCATTCCCACTAGGCTCAAAGGAGACTTTTCAATACAGAAATACAAAACCGTGCACATCAAATTTCCACAGACCTTTTAACAACAACCAGTAGCAGATTCCGGGGGGGAAGGATGAAAGGATGGGAAAGTATAGAATGATACTGCTCTCCAGTTTACCCTCCAGCAATCTGCAGTTTAGAAACTTGCTGTCTCCAACTGTGACAGGTCTTAATGTACTTTTGCTCCATTTGCTTGTTTAATTCTTTTTTGAAGTCATTTATGCTTTCAATTCCATGATATCCTATGACAATTACTGGCACTACCTAACTGTGTTCCAGATGAAAACAACACAATATTATAACCTTTCTTCTGTTTGTCTAAAGCCTGTTGTCTGCCAACGTTATTGGATAACCTATAGTTCTTGTTTGGTGACAGGCACAGGGTAATCAACCTCCTTCCATTCACAGCTTTGTAGGCTTCCATCATATTCCTGCTGTCATCTCTTCTCAAAGTTGAAATGTATTTCTTTATTTAACCTTTTTCTTAGAGAAGCTGCTCAATTATTTGAATGAACCCCCGTCCTTTATTTGTATGTTTTAAAATTTAATTATATCCTGAGATACAGAGACCAGAATTGCACACACTGTATTCAAGGTGTGGTGGTTCTCCTTCCTTCTTCCCTAAAAATACCTAATATTCTCAGTGTTGTTTTTGCTAGCTGCTCGACAGTGAGCTTACATTTTCACAGAATTATATGAAGAGCTCAAAATCTCCTTCCCAAGTGGTAACAGCACTACCATATGTGACAATAGTGAGGATTGCATTTTCCTCATCTCTGCTTCTCTGCATTCATCAGCCTTTAGTTTCACCTGCCATTTTATTGCCTCGTATGTCAAGGTTAATTATATGTTCTATGTTATAAAGCAGACTATGGAGAACTATCTTTTGAATTGCTGGTGGAGAAAGAACAAATGGAACAGCAAATAAAGTCATTTTCATTCTTTAATTCTTGTGTTGACTGTAGGAAGCAAACAACTCTTACCTGATATTTTAACTGGACTTTGAAAGCTTGGCTGAATTTTATGGACATTGTCATTCTTTAGAACTTGGTCCAAAGGAGATCTCTCAAAGAATGTGAGGACTACTTCAGATCTTGAATACTAAAAAAGAGAAAAAGAAAGAGATGTCCATTTTTTACCAGTAGTTTGCTTTGTTCCTCTTCTCCCTTTCCATCCCTTCTTAGTACAACAGAAAGACTTATTACAAGCAACTGCCTGGAGACGTCATTACATGGTTCTGGCACTCAGCACTTCTCCAAGATACTCAAGAAATTGTTGCTTCTTTTACAGTCTGGCAAAGCCCATTGCTTTCTAATCTGCATGAAAGTGTGTGTCACCATCAAGGAGGAGTCAAGCAGGGCTAAGTGTGGAACTTGGCTTACTCACCTTCCATGGCATGTTTATAATAGTCTTCAGAAGCTTTTCCACTTCATTAAGTCTGGCTTCTATATCATGGGCTTCTTTTATTGTGATGAGACCTAGAAACAAAGTACAGAGATCGTGGGCATAGGCAAAAGCACATTTTCACGTGTACACACACTTCAGCAGCCAGAAGCAGCTGCTCAAGAAGATGTGGAAAGACCTCAAATATTATTGCCTTCCAGAAATAAGCCTTTTAACCCACACTGATGATAAAATGTGTACCCAGACTAAGGTGGGTGTAGTTACTAGCACAGTCACAGGCCTGATACAAGTTCAGCTGTTTATGATCACATTTAGGAGCTGCAAGACAAGCAGAAGCAGAACCACCTACTCCCTCACCCACAGTTTCACTACACAGCATTCCCAGCAATAATAATCAAAATGCCTGTTTTCTACTTCCCAGAACCATGATTCATCCTTTTTCTGTCAATAAAAAGCTAAAGAGAACCCAAGAAAGCCAAAAAACACAACCCACAGATCAGAGGAAAAGACTAAACACAAGCTAAACAAACGGCTTCGAGAGCAGTCTTGCATTTCTCTGAATGCAAACTCCAATGAGCAGTCCAAGGAAGATTTCTCAGTATCATGTTCTTCAAATGCAAAACAACTGTTTGGATTTTTTTTTAATCACTGAATTATCACAAAGCTGCAGAAGGAATTAACATGGAAATTTTGCATTCCGATGTTCTGATTGATGCATTACAACACTTCTAATTTTGAATTGCTCAATATAGGGATCTTCAAGTGTAATACTGTAGAAATTTCATATGTATAATCTGCAGGGCATCTGTACCTTCCCTCTCTCCTAGCAGGTTCAGGGAAATCTAGCACAGGTCATATGCATGTACAGGAAATATCAGGAGAAGCAAACCCCAATCTCTCATATCACTCTAACTGCCCTTTTATTTTTGGTCTTTGGAACTCACTTGTTCTAACCCAATCTTTGTTTTGCCTCTACATTTGTGCAGCTTTTCCAAAGAACAGGATACATATGTGGAATGAAATACCTAAGAGACTATTAAATTCAACAAGCTTCACTGGTTTAAATAAATAAAACATTTTTTAAAAAAGCTGGAGCAGGAAAACACCCAATAAATCAAAACTATCTAAATAAAAAGAAAATAAAAAGAAAAACAGAAAAAAAAAGGCAGTCTGTGAGAAACCACCTCAATTGTAAGCACTGAACTTTCTAAGTGCACTCTTCTACATGCATCTCCATCTCCCTATTTAAAAGACAAATGTATGGAAAGAGCTGTCAAATATGCACAAACTGGGGCCAACATTCACAAAATGTTTCCGTCTGCATCGGTCCGCGTTGTGTTACCAATGTGACATGACGACATACAAACTTTCCAGACAAAAGTGTGACTTGGAAACTGTCAGCTCTCCTTGAATTACAGCTCTAAATAAAACAGAGATTGTCTCTGGAGCAGCCAGGGTTACTCGATGGTTGTCCCACAGGAAAAATAAGCCTTTCTACTGCTCGACAGTCCCCCATTTTGCCTTTTTTTGTCAGTTTCATTGCCACTTCTTCCTCTGGCACAGCTTGCTCCCTCTTCTGACTGCAGAGCAGTGTGCAACAACAGCCATATAAGCACGGCAGCAGCATATCCCGCTTTGGCTTGTGTATACCACGGTCGAGCAGCTTTGCATGGAAACTCTCTGAAAGGCTGTAAACACAAATTAACTCATCTGCATGGGTCCACAGACTGCATATTAGCTGGGTTGTGCTTGACGCCTCAGACCTGAATTGCAGACCAGCACCCTTCATCTTCCTAACTGCTGGGTGTGAGCGGGCCTGGGTGGATCTGTGTCACCCCTCCACAAATATGTTCCCATCCCACATCTGATGGAAGTTCAAACCTTTAAAAAAAAAAAAAAAAGCATTTTCATTCTCCCCAAAAAAGCTGTCAATATTGGCCCCACAGCCATGTTAGAAACACGCTGCCGCCCCACCATGACCCACGTCGGAGAGAACCGAGCTGACCGCCACGGTGCCGGCTACTGTGGGGCACTGCCACTCCTCCTGCCGCTCCTTGCTCCAGCGTGGATGCGGCGCGGAACTGCTTGTTCTCAAATCCGCCCTTGACCTCGGAGCTTTTCCCAAATAAGTGCTTGTTGAAGTTAGTATTTTGCCAGGAGGAGGGATACTTTCAAACAAATGAAGATACTCATCAAATCAAGAGCAGCCAAAAAAAAAAAAAAGGAAAAAAGTCCACCTCACCAACAACACTGCACATTCCTACTCCGAGGAAAACCAGCCAAGCAGTAAGATTTTCTCTCATTAGTAATCAGGAAAAGCATCTGCAGCTCCACACAGCCTTTTTAAGCTTTAGTGCGGGAAGTCAGACAAGACCGTCAGCCTGTGGCACTTTCACAGCTCTCCCAGTAGGAGGTTTCACAGCTTCTTGCCTTCAACAGGGATTTCCAGCCCCTGTGTACTCCTCGCTCGAGCTGTTGGAGAGGCACCAGGCATGCAAACCCACGCTCCTACTCGGAAACTGGCACAGACGACTTTTAACATCTGACACAATAAGAACTGTTTCTTACTGAAGCTCTTACTAATATCAAAAACAAAAGGCAGACAGCGTAGGAAGGCGAGTGATACATCTGCCTGGACAGATGCCTATATATGTGCTTAATGACTACGGATGCACAACTCTGTTGTGTAAAGCTGCTGACCTTACGCGATCAGTCACAGGGAATCGAGCTTGGCAGGGCTACAGCCTTCCTTTCCATACGTCTGCAGTCCAAACACACAGAAACCACTTGACTGGCTATATATACATTGAGCCCTGTAATTTCTTCTGCAACAGCTACTAAGTTTGTAAGGCCTTCATTTACCATAATTCCAAAAGTCTCTGCTTTTAAGAGTTAACAGATGCCCCGGTGGTTTTCAGTTCGTCACGGGCTGTGATCCCACAGCCCGAGGGATTGCTTACAGCCCCACATCTGCGCTACCCTGAGCAAGACGCTGCCTGCCCGAGCAGCCGGGAGGAACGCAGGCCTCGGTCCCTCCCGTCGCTCCCTTCCAGCGCTCGCTGACTGCTTGCTGTCACCAGCCACAACACAGACACGCGTGGTAACACCGTGGTTTCCCGAGGTGAAGTCTCCCGCGGCAGCGCGGGCTCAAGGTGCTCTCGCCCTCCCCTGCAACTCATTTCCTCTCCCGCGCTGCAACACACCCCCGCCTCTGCTTTGCCAGCACAATTAGGCGAGCAGCGGGGAATACCTCGAACCAGTCCTGCCGAAGAATTCACCTCAGGAAATCCCAGCCTGAGCAGGAGAAGCAAGAGCCTGCAGGCCAGGATGCCCGCTGCAAGCTCCTTTCTCACCCGGGCACCGCGCAGCCAGCTCGAGCAGGAGTCGGGATTCATGTACAGAGGGGTCACAGAATTGCACCTGAGCTTTCCACCTCTACCCTTTGCTAACTGCTTGCTTACACACAGCTGCCCTTTGAGGGGGGGCTTTCTCCCCCGACTGCCTTCTTTTTTCTGTTCTAAAGCTTTGACGAGGCTGGTCTAGGGTCTCCAGACGCTGGAAAGGTCTGAACAAACAGACACGACGCACGTGCCAGCTGCCTTCACAGACAGTCCAGCACCTCCAGCACTCATTAATCCTGACACGAACGCACCACAGGCTGGATGCATCTGGAGCGCACTGGACTCACTGCACTTGCACTGGCCACGTATGCAGCATCCACACGGCAGCTACAGTGCGTCCTGACGCCCTTGTCTCTCTGCCCGCTGAGCAGAAATACGTGCCTATCTTTCCATCAGGGGCTTTCTGACCCCAAGAACCTTTCTTCAGGCAGCTCGCCCTAAAATAAAGAGAAAACGCTAATAAAGCAACCAGTAGCCTGGAACCAGTTGTGCTTTCTTCCACTTGTTCAGTCATGCAACAGAGCCGAGCTCACAGCTAGGAAATCTCTTAGTGAGGTCATGGTGAAACGCTGTTCTCATGCCTTTCCCTCTGCCCTGGCTGCTGTCTGACTGCTAATTGAAAACATGTGCAAACTCCTCCCAGGAAAACTTTGCTCTCTGTATTGTTACCCATACTGCACTTGGACAATTAGCTATCATTTCAAGCAATTTAAATACTATAAACACTTATGTTTATAGGGCTTGAGGTAAACTGGAGCCCCACTGGCTCCTTTTCTTTTTTCTTTTTCTTTTTTTTTTTAAACCACAAAGCCTTTTGCTGCCAAACACCACAAAGCTCTGAGATTTTTTTCACCCTGAGCACAGGGGAGCCCACACACTGGGTCACGGGGAGGGGGAGACAATACAGGCACACCATGTAACCAAGGGTGGCACTTGCCTGTGCCTGGCATATTTGGTTTTAGCAGTGTTCTGCTGTGCACACAACCCCTGTAACTAGCAACCTAATTTTAAGGGAGGAGGCAATCCCTTTGACATCTTCCCTGCCTCCTTCCTGACCAAGAACACCAAGCAGAGTCCTGAAGACTGGGTGAACAGGATTTGCCCCCAGTTTGAGACCACGCACACGTAGTGACTTCACACATAGCAACACACCTCTGGAAAAACACAGCACAAACAGCAGCACGGGCTTGCAGCATCCTTCCTGCTCTGGGACCCTGGTGCCAGAGCAGCTGCAGGAGGCTTGGGGATCAAGCAAGCAGCTGTGTCCCTGGCATGCTGGGTCACGGCGTGGGAGAGAGGCCCAGAGCTGAAAATGAGCAGGAAACGAGCTCAGCAGAGGAGGAGAATTATCTGGGAGCCAGTTACTGATGTCAACACACAAGCCTTGATTGCCTGTCCTATTGCTGCCATATGAGCCACCAAATCTGCAACTAATGATATTTTGACAACCACTTCTAATGCACCGCATAGCTCGTAATGAAATCACAATGTGGTCCTGACAGCTGATGCCCACGATGAGTGCTTTTTCTCAACAGTCCTCTGGTGCCTTCCAAGGAAGAGTGAGTTCATGCCTAAATGAAGTACATCTCATACGCCATCCCTCAATGATGACACAAAGTCATCTGTTTTTCTGGAGATGTGTTGCTGTGTACAAGTTGCTATGTGTACATGATCTCAAACTGTGGGCAAACCCTGTTCCTGCAGTCTGAAGGACTCCACTTGAGGCTTCTGGTCAGGAGACAAACAAAGAATGTCCAAAAGATCTCCTACTTTCTCAAAATCTATTTAACAAGTATAGGAGACTGAGCAAGAACAGAGGCCAAGGTGTACTTTTGAAGATGTGTGCAAGATGGAATGATGATATTACTAATATTATGTATTTCAGTATGTACATGAAGATTAAAATATTGCATTGAGCCCTCCTCACCCAATCCTGTCTCAGTCCTCTGTGTGGAAGACTGCAGAGCAGATATCAAAGTGAAAAAAGGGGCAGCAGATAAATCCAGGCAGAAATCTTACTGTGTTTTGCTAAATCCACACTGCAATAAAGATTTATGGCCTATAAATTCTGATCTTGAGCCCATCCTTATCTCTTTGCCTAAGTCAATGAGTAGCAATTAGGGATTTCAGATCTTTAGGGAAGACACATAAGCTGTCTTGCACAGACGACTGCTGCTCTGCTCTCTCTCCTGACCAGACTGTATGGCATCAACAGGAGATACGCACCTTTTCCCCCACTTAACAGTGTTCATTAACAGAGAAGTGCTCAGTCTCTTATATCTTGTTCCCTCATTCCTCCTTCTTTCCCTCAGATATGTGCATACACACACACAGACACACATTTTGGGATGAGGATGGAGCAGGGAGGTCTCAGCCACGAGAAGGGGTATACACAATCACACAATAATGTACAACGGCAGGGATTTCGGGCAGTCATCCGGTTCATTCCCCCCCCCAAAGGAGGGCCAAGTCCAAAGTCAGATCATGCTTCTGGAGGCCGTGTTCCGTTGACTTCTGAATATCCCCGAGGACGGACAGCTCAGCCCAATGATTTCTGTTCTTTTACTCCTCTGCATCGCTTTCCCTTTCCTCCGTCTGCTGAACTGGGCTCCTCTCAGTACCACTTCTGCTGCTGTATTTCGCTGCTTCCTGGCCACGTCACTTCTCTCCTCCCAGCAGCTGCCCTGCAAACATCCCTCCTCCTTGCATACACAGGCTCTCTGAACCTCACTGCTGGGCAATGCTGCATTAGCCATCTGTGACTGGACTCTGAGGAGGCCAAAAAAGCTTCCACATACCACTGCCTCCCCTCTGCACGGACAAGAAGAGGACGTATTAATGCTGTTAGAAGGACAAAGGAATACTCAGAAGCAGGAAATTCAAAAAAAAAAAAAAAAAAAAGGGAGATGGGAAAGCTTGTTTCACACAACTTTTCTTCAATAATTCTGCAGAAATAACACCACAGGAATCCCTTCAGTCCAAAGACTTGACAAGATCCAGAGAAGGGCAGATAATTAGGAACAATCAGGGATATCAGCTCTGCAATTACAAGAGACCAGGATAGCCACTTTTCTGTTCTCTGCCAGTTATTCATGCTGTTTCTGGGGCATCTGGTTCTTATCACGAGGGACAGGATCCCAGGGCTAGCTAGTCTGACTTAGTCTAGCAGCACTGGCAGCTCCTCTTTGATACCTCTTCCTTAATTCCACAGCACCCCTCTCTTGAGGCAGACACAGTTGCCCCTTCCCCTTATGGGGAAATCCATCCATCTCATATGACAAGAGTCACTACAGTCTCTAAAGCCTTTACAAAGGGTTTAGTATTCATGCAATATCACTGACGTGATGCATCTTGGTGGCGTTACTCAGGGAGCAGCGAAAAGGACATGGAGTTGAGAAGAAGGGTGCAGGGGGGTGGATGTTTGCAGCTTGCTGCACATTTGCTGCCCTTCTTAACCTGGATTGCTGAGGAACAAAATAGGGACAGGTTTTTTTGAGAGAGAGGATTTCACAAAATGCAAGTAAGCCACTCCGTGCTTTTACAAGTCTCACTAAACTAAATCTGTTAGATGCTGAAAGACAGAGAGCTTTCAAAACCCTGCCTGCATTGCGTGCTTTTAGCTCTAACACAGAGCATTTCTTCTTTGGCAGTTCATACATAGCAGATGTAAAAATACGGATGGCACAAAGTACTCTTCAAACAACCGTCCGACTGAAATCGCAGGGGCTGTGACCGTGACCACTTGAGGACCCTGGCACACCCAAGCAGCCCTGCAAAGCACAGGAGGTGAGTTAAAAGCTGAGAAGTCCAGACCTTCAGCTGATGAGTGTTCCACACATTTACTATTAGATAAGGGGAATGGCACCTCCCAGTGACGGAGCTCAGCAGACAGACCTTCCCCGCAGAGCTCCCTGCCTCGATGCTTGATGAGCCACAAGAAATAAGACGTGTAAGAAGCACAAGATAAAAGTGAACAAAGCAGTCAAAACCTGATGAAAAATGCAAGCTCCTACAACCATTTTTAATGCCAGTTTCTTATCAGGTGAGAACTGTCATGAGAAAACAACCTAATTACCATTCCTTTCCACCCAAATCCTCCCAGACACGTTGCCTCATTGCCTCAGCCCACCACAAAAAGGCAACTTGTGCCTAGCTTTGTCACAACACAGCAAGCTTCATTTATCTCCATCATTACCGATGAACCATGAAATTCAGCTAATAAAAAAAAAAACAAACCCAGAAGCCCCAAACTTAATTTCAGTCATACAGCACTGCTAGAGCCTGATAACCGAGAGCCGCATCCTTTGTCTGCCAGACAGAAGCTCTGAGCAAGCTCCACTAATGAACTGTTGACAATGTCAACAATGAAAAGAGCACAATAGATGCAGTGTATTTATCTGTATTGTCCCAGCACCGAAACAGCTGCTGTCTGTGGAAACCACTATGCTGCTTCTGTAGAGCTCCCTCTTTGCACAAAATCACCCTCCCAGATGGTCTTGTAAACAACAACAGCATAATGCAGCATATAGAAAGCTGTAAGTTATGAATACAGCATTTACAGTGAAACGTGCAGGCAAACATAATGTTCCTGGGCTGGCTCTTCAGGAACTGCCTCCTGCTTTGCACAAGTCCTTCGAGCTGCAGCCCTGGAGGAGCTTCCCATGTGCTTCCTGGTGCACGGCCACTCTGACACAGAAAACAGCTGATCATCTGCTTCCCACATGAGGCAACCGCGCCGGAGGGCAGGCACGAGCCTCAGAGTTAGAGCTCAGCATTAGTCATCCGGGAAGGACTGCCCAGGGTCTGCCACAGGCGAAGAGTGAACTCCTCTATGCTACGAGGCAAGCTACAGAAGCAGTTTCCATAGGAAGCCTCCACAGCTACTGGACAGCTCTTACGGCTGGACAAAGGCTGAGTGCCAGCACGGCAGAAGGTAACAGAAAAGTTCTGGAGAGCTTTTCCAGATAAACACTGATGGCAGCAATCTGGTGAGGGAAACCTGAAGGTGAAGAGAGTGCAGCTCAAGGAAAGCAAGGGGAGAAGCAGATAAAACAACAAAAAGGAGAGCGAGGGAAAAAATCGCCACAACAGAGCAGAATGAGTCAGAGGAGGGATGGAAAGAAGAAAGGGGAGGGAATGAGCACTTCAGAAAGAAAGAGTCCATCTAGGAAGAAAAAAAATGTGTAAGAGCATTTCTGATCTGACAGCTCAGAGTACCAGAGCAGTACCAGGCAGCCACAAAATATGTTCAAAATATGAACAGCCACACTGGAAGAGCATCTGAGCTTCTGTCCCGATCACAAAAGCAACAGAACAGCAGTATCAGGCAGCGTGATCCTAGCAGGGTTGCCAGAAAACACCCTGCCACTCCAAGGGCAAACCATACCCAAATTTGAAAGGTTGCTAATCAGCTCCTTCCTGGTTGAGCACCTAAGGTTCTGCCCACACTGAAGTCAGAGGCAGGTGGATGACTGCAATGAAGTTGGATCACATTCTAGGATAAATCTTAACCAAGAATCCTCAGAAGTAATATTTAGAGAAAACAGGAAGGGAAATAAAAGTGCTTGTCCAGATTTATACTTCACTTCCAGCACCTATCGGGTCTGTTGCAGCTATTTCTAAATCACCAATTTTAAGTCAGCTTCTAAGTCCACAGGGCTGTCTTTCTCATAAAGTGATTTAAATACAGAAGTTGTTTATTCTGCATACAGAAAGGAACAGACAGATTAGTAGCATCAAGAGTAAACTAGCCTGTATTTGTCTGTGATCCTCTCTGTGCATTTGCCTACAGCAAGGGATGGGCGCATTTCAGACACAAATAAGATACTAGCAAGTTACTAGTAACATCGCAGTGAATCATATTTAGTCACCCTGCAGGTATGCACATACCTAACCTTGTTTACTAGCTTACTAGTGAGATGCCTCGTGCTGCTGAACATCCTTGGCCCTTAGCATCATAACACACTCCAGATGCACACATGGAGCACACTTTGCCTTGTGCTGTTATTAGTTATCAAAGACAAGACCAGACTGTGTGAATGCCATACTCCCCCTTGGGGACCTCCTCTTTTCTCATATCAAAGAAAGGGTAAGACAAACAGCGAATGCATGAAGCGACACCTCCCATCCTCTCCCCTGGAATCGCAAAGCGCTCTGCAGATCTGAGAAATCCGGACAGGGAGAGCATTGTGGAAGTCACTCCACGGGGACGGGAGCAGAGAAGCGAAAGGAGAAGGCAGTTTGCTGTTGTAGAGCAAAAAAAGGAGCACACCACTGCTCAATGTTAGCTGTTTGCTGAACCAGCAATAAAGGTAACAACCAACTCTTCCTAAAATTGCTCGCATTAAAAAAAAAAAAAAAAAAAAACTTCTTAAAAGAAGTTAATGTCAAATAGTTCAACCTTGCACTCCTCAAACATATCCCTTAAATGTAACATACTGCAGCTTGACTAAGCTGGGGGATAATTCTAGTTCTTTTAATGCTCCTTAAGCAAATCTGTAGGAGCACTGGGTTCCTTCAATGCAATGCAAATTTGGTTTGCAACATTCAACCACTTCCTCCAGATAAAAGGCCCAGCTAATATTCAGAAAGCCTAAGATAAACACACACACAAATGCATATATATTTGTATGCATATAAAAATACACATGTATAGGTCTATATGACTGAATGCTAACACACACAAGACTGTATTTTTGTCAGGTGCTTACACTGGGTTAAATATATGGAGCTTTACTGTGTGCAGCAGGACCTCTGCTTTTAAACAGGACATTAAGAAACCATGCTTACCCCAGAAGTTTTCTAAAGACCGGACATACTCCATGCAATCTGTGCTTACAGCCAAATCTTCGCCTCAGTGTCACTTAGTTAAACGAGATTTTTATGTTTCAGCTTCACAAAGTTACACAAGGCTGTGGCCACTCTGGTTAAAATGCCGGTGCGATGAAATGTTCTCTATGCAGCAAAGCACACTCAGCAAAGTAATTTTCTTCAGCACAGGAGCAGCTTAATTTTAAAGAGTATTACTGAAATTGTGAAGCACACTGTGATTGCTTAGAAACTGCTCCCGGTTTTTATTCCGTCTCTGCTGCAGAGTTAACCTCCACCTCCTCACCAAGCGGAATAGATCATGATCTGCTTACATTAGAGTTCAATTTTTCAAATCCTGGGCCGATGCTTACGCTCATTCCAGATTCTACTGGGGCCGGTACGTCTATCCCGAGATAAGGGTAAGCGAAGGCTGCTGGCTCCGGGTCTCAGGCAGGAACGGAGGATGCTCACTCCTTCCCAGCTGCCCACGGCCTAACAGCGTGTGTCACCTGGCGAAGCAAAGCCAGCGCAAGCGGCCACCCCCATCCGGCTGCACCTGCGCCCACGCTGCCTCGGACACGCGCGGAAGCGGCTCGATGCTTTGCCGAAGCCGCGGCGATCTTCCAGGCGCTGAGGGACGAGGGCGGCCCCGCCGGGGGCAGGCGCCCAGGCCCGGCAGGGCCCGAGCCCACCCG
>VXAA01002967.1:937240-948600 GCA_013399115.1 Anseranas semipalmata | reverse complement strand
TAGGGGGGGAGCGGGGCCGCAGCCCCCGGCCCCCTGCCGCAGCCCCCGGCCCCCTGCCGCCGCCCGCCCCCCAAAAGCCCCGGCGGCCCCGCGGAGGACGGCGGGATCCTCCTCTTCCTCCTCGGGACGGTGTCGCAGACGCCACAGACGTGACGAGGGATTTTTTTTCCCCTCCCAGTGACCCTAGAAGTTTTTTTTCCCTCTGTAATTTTTCTTTAAAAAAAAAAAAACAAAAAACAAAAAACTTCCAGCCCGGCCAGCTGAGGAAGGAAGGGAGGGGGAATAGGTTACACCGCCTGTGGCTGCTGCATGTGAGGCTGTCAGCACCCAGCACCGCGCAGGGCTCCCAGGCAGCTCTCTGCTCCCATGGGGAGCCTGAGAGGGGACCTCTCCGGGGACGGGGAGGCCCATGGGACGGAGAAAAATGTGATGTGGGATGTGTCAGCCAGGACGGGCCTCTTTGTGCGGGCTGCGGCCTCCGGCAGGGAGCATCCTGCAGGACGGGGGTTCAGGGGGCAAATTCCCCAGATTCCCTGGCCCCTGCCAGGGCCTAGGGCAGAGGACACAAGTGGGGGGGCCCGGGAGGTAGAAGATACTTAATTGCTTTCTCTAAAGAGTGTAAAGTGCATAACGGTATCACACTCTTTTCAATAGGTAACATATTGCTGATACCTGCCTAAATCACTCTGGTGCCACAGGTCTCTGTGGTAAACCAATTCCAAACCTACAGGTGCAGTTATCTGCCAGTCTCCCCATTCAAATACATAATTGCGTATTTCCTTAACTTCTATAAAACAAAACGGGTTCTACTTCACTTGGAAGCACAATCATATGTAAAGAATGCAAACAACGGAGCCCTGTTTCTCCAAGCAGAGACGCACGTGCCTGCTTGCTGCAGCCTCACTCTGCAGCACCTGCAGCCACTTCTTTAGCGAGATCCGAAGCGGTAAAACCCGGACTGAAGATGTTGAAGTGGATGCTGGGGCACTCGGAAGCGACTCCTCCCAAGCTGCCCGCGCCGAGACCAGCACTGGGCCCCTTGCTGCACTACAAAACCAGACAAAGCAAACAACCTGGGGGCACATGCTTTCCAAGCCCAGCTGTATCCCCCTGCGTGTAGTGAAATGCGTGGCACAGGCCCACCCACTTCACCTTGGCTCGCCACAAAAGGGTTTTCACAGCCCTGTCGGGCTAGACGTCCCTTGTGCAGCGGATATGGGCTGTTCAGAATATGCAATGCGGTTTCGCAGGAAAGGAATCGCTGCGAACCTTTGTCCCGCAGGAAGATCTCGACACAGTTCTTTTTGTTTGGGATAGGCTTTTGTAATCTCTCCTCTTGTTCCAGTACATGGTGGTCTCCCCAGCTTTTCCATGGAAAACAAAACAAGAAAATAAAATGCCTTCTCTTCCTACAGTTGCTGTGGTAACCCGAAATAACCACGTATCTGAAGGAAGTGAAACTTCCAGGAAGAGAGCTGCAAGACTAAACCCCCTTTTTTAAAAGATGTCAGCCTTGATTCTGCAGGACCTCGGTTAGGAGTCCTCCACTTCTGCTGGGTTAAGGGTGGCGTGTGCTGTCATATAGGCTCGAGTATTAAATGTTTGGTTCCATTCTTCTCTTTCAGTCTGACTGGTGCCACCCATCCAACTTTATTAAAAAGTTCAGATCATGTTAAACCCTACGTGCCTGTCACTGCCTGCTCATGAAAAATGAGCCTATGCCAAAATTTTAACGCCTAAAGGGTTTGAAGTTGACATACTGATGGCAGATCCAGATATTTAGGATTACGAAAAGTAGTATTCCTATACCTAATGCTGCACACACAGCATTTATAGGATCAGTTCCTTATTCCTCCACGAGTATGATACTGTTCCAGGAAAGCAATCTTGTTCCAGTAACTACAGAAGTACAACATTCCCGTTTTGGAGTGAAAGGATAAGCTGTGGCGCAGCTTTAGAACCTGCCACTGACTACTTCTGGTGGCTACCTCATTGCCTGTGGGCGAGTCCACAGCCCACAGGAATTTAATCTGGTTCTCACCTCAGGTGGCAGGGCATAAATATATATATGTCCTCTCATCGACCTGGTATGTGTAGCAGTGTAATGCCAGCCAGGCACTAAATCTGGGCACAATTGCTGTTCACGAAGGTTGGCTTAGTAATAATCATTTGTTACTGTGTGGTTCTGTGTGAAAGTTTCGCTGGAAAATGCTCACACACAGAAAATAAACGCTTGCATTAGAATAGTGGTGTGCTGAGGAGGAATGCAGTTCTTGTAAGATTTTCTGCACTGTGGAATGTAAAATGGATGAGGTTGGATAGTCACGAGGGACACAGACATCTTGCAGATGAAAGTATCTTCTATTATCAGCACCTTCTATTATTGCTATACAAATTGTATCTGTCATGCACTTTTAAAAGTACATAGAGGGCAGTCATTTGCATTTGACTAGTTTTTCATGTGCATGCAGCATGGGCAGAGGCACTGCGCAGCAGCTGCTCTTCAGCAGAAAATGGGGTACATGTATTTGCCTTTTTTTAAAGAAAGGCTTTTATGGAAAGACATTGTATTCCTTTTTGTATGACATGTTGGGTTGCTATTTTCCATATTTAAGTTTGGAGACAGAAGTAATTAGTGGCAATTGCACGTTATAGAATAAAGATGTCGGTTGAGTATGTATTTTATTCCCTTGCATTTTTGCGATTTTATCGTTTCATTGGTGTCATAAAATACCACTGGGATGCATGTATTCTCTTGACCACTTATTAGCTTCATTTCTACCTAAGAGTTTTTCAGTCTTGCATTTAGGTTCACAAACTGCTAATCAATTTCATTCATTTAAAATACATGCAGAGTACCTACCACATACTGTTAATCACCTTGCTGAGGTGACCCAGGCTCTTTGAAGATTACTCTGGCCAAAAATTCACCCCCAAGTCTTCAACAGATGCAAAGTGATGCAGCAAAATTGCCTGAATTTGAGAAGAGGCCAGCATCAAATCATGGGGTTTAAGAAGCACGAGAGCAGGTAACTCTTCCCTCTTACATTTACATGGTGAACTATGGCTAGAAACACAAATGAAGATGATTGAGTCTGTGGTTCTAACCTCATACTGTGCTGTGACACCTGCCAGCCCTGTTTTTTCGGGTTTCTTCATCTGTGTAGTGGTAATGATAGGGATACTTGCCTTCTGTCACATACAAACAGGCTATGGAGTCTTCTGAAAGCCATCCCCATACCACCTGCATTTTCTCCATGTGTCCTACACCCTCCAGTCCATTGCAGCACCTTTTTTGCCCTTACTGGTTATAGTCTCTAATAATTATTGTCTCCCAGACTGCATCTGCATTTGGGAGGAACTTCATCTGAACATCTGAGAAGATGTCTTTCTATTATTGTTTGAAAGTCATTTTAGGGTACCCTTTTGCCATTATGCCTTCGACCCCCTTAGCTGAGAGGCATGATGGTTCACCCTCTTTCTGTCCACATCCATTAGCTATATACTTTGCAGGGTAGGGTACAGGCTTTTGTACTATACACGTAGATAAAGTGCTCATTTTTTGGCAGTAGACCTTATAGTAAGCAATAAGGACTATCCATTACTGCAAAACATGCGATAAAGAAAGTAGTTTTCATCTTAAGGAAAAAACACACAGTCTGAACCAAAGTGTCTTTTGTGAGTGCAGTCACTGAAGCTGGCAGGTTTCACTACCTCGGTTTAGATCATTGACCTCCTTACAAGGAAAGAGACTGCAGAAATAGGAGCAGCCACCAACCAGGTAGCGCACATGAAACAGAGGCAAGAGGTGTTGCAGAGACCCTCTGGGGCAGAAGCACCTGAAGGAGATGGTTCTCATGGAGGAGACAAGTCAGAGCTCAAGGACAGAAGCAGGCTGTGATCCGAAGGCAGCCTGGCTTTGGCAGCACTGTCAGAGTTACTTCTTCACCACAGTGACTGCCCCTGCGCCCAGGGCTGCTGGGTGATTTGGGTGAAAACCGCAGTACTGTGGCATGGAGCAAGAAGAACCAGCCAGGGCAGAGAGGGGAGGTATTTCCTTCAGCTGACACTGCCACCGGAACCCAAGCATTAGAAAATGCCAATCTGAGGAAGGAGTCTGAATAGCTTTGGTACATCACGCTGGAAACAGTCTGAGAGTGGCAGGAGGGGGATAATGCCTGCCTTGGGGGAAGAGGCTCTCTGGTCAAATCTTCCCTTGCCCGAAGAAGCTGACTTTCTACATTCTTGTAAATAAGCCAAAATTGCACCCAGGGTGCCTGGCTCCATTAATAATTACTCCTTCTAACTGGAACAAGTATGCAAGACATTCAAACATTTCAGCAAGCCACTTGACATGTCAAAAAGCAGGAACAGCTCCCAGGCCCAGAGTCACCAAAGACCTCTTGCCTGGTGAATTTGTAAAATCATTCCTGCTGTGAAAACTTGGACTGTCTGGACTCTATAGTGAAAGATGAAGTCACATTTCCAGCCTCAGATTTGTTAGCACGGGAGACCAGAGCCTTTGCAAAGACACTCAGCTCATTTCGCTCTGTTGCCAGTGCAGTATTGGAATAATTAAAATATTCACCTATTCCTCTTGCTCAACAGTACCAAAAGTCATTTGGAAAGCAAGAAGGACTGGAGCTTTATCCACTTATATAAACAATGAAAAGAAGATAATGAACTTTGAAGAGCAGCCCACACCTCTGTAATGCCTGCAAACAATGTGGAGTGGGCCCCCTTTTTCTCTTCTCCCATGATGTGCACCCTTCTGTTAGATTTTTTTTTTTTTTAATGTGCAATCGAAGGCAAAGCAGCTCCTCATGTTTTAGTCTTTAGTTCAGATGACAAGATCGTCCCTTCTGAACACCTCTGGTGAGAGGGAGCCCTTGATTAAATGAGCTACTGACTGAAACATCCTTTCATGCTCCTGTGGGGCAGTTTGACTGCACAAGGGCTCAGCACTGCTGGGACTGTCTATTCTCACTTTGTTCTTCTTCTCTCTCCCCCAGGCTGATTCTGTGAAGTGTTGAGCCCTCCTGGAGCCTATGGGAGTTAAAAAAAAAGCGCTCAATATCCTTCCAGCTTTGGCTGCCTCATAATATAGCCATTAATGTATGCACAACCTATTTTTAGAGCCTGTTAACATGTTTTCTGGGTAAAAAACTGCTTGAAAGACCCTTTCCTCTCCCTCAGAGTTGACATTGAATTTGATTTAATAGAAGAGCCTGAAATTCTTTCCATTAAAAAGTGTATTATAAATGCTCAAGAAGCTGTAACTGCAGTTGAAAGCTAGGTATATTTCTGCCAAAGGGTAAACTAGATTCATCTAATAGGAGAATATTTCTAGTGGAACAATTTACCCTTTATGAGCCTTTTTCCTAGAGACAACGTAGAAAGTATGTCTTCACTACGTTTCGAGCACAGCAAAATAAATTAAATACACCTGCAGGTTACTAAAAAAACCATCGGCATAAAAGTAGGCAAGACAAAATATATTTGCATTTTCAGACTCTTAGCCTAATGCAATCAACCAATTGGGCAATAAAAGGTCTGCAGCACTGGGATTTGGTATGGTTTGTAATGATCCCTTGTATGGCCCAAGACTGCAAATTTGTATTGCACATCGAAATAGAAAGCCCTAAAGTGTTCAGCAATGACAAGCATTATTATTCTGAGTCTGCGGAAGGGGAGACAGAGCCACAGAGCAGAGAAAGCAGCTTGCCTAAGCCTGCAAAAAGGGGTTGTCCTAGAGGTTGAAATATTTGTAGCACTTGGCACATGGACTTGCATACAACCCTTAGAGAACGTACTGTTTCACAGGGAAAAAAAACACATTGCATATGTCCATTAGATCCGTAATTGCAAAAGTGAACCCTTTGCACATGCTAAGATGTCATGGCTTTTATTTTTTTATTTTTTAAGTCACGAAGGGGCTCTAATGTTCTTCTTTTTTTTTCTCTCTTTATAGTGAAGAAAAAACATCCAGTTTAAAAATGGTAGGCTGAGGATAACAAATTCAAGCTGGGCATTTTTTTGCTACTGTTGTTAGTAACTGGAACAAATACTTCCTTTGCTCTCCCTACACCACCCTAGGAAAAGCAACTGGTCTTGTTTTAGATGCTGAAAACTCTGGCTGAATCGTAACTGGTGGTAAGTCTCACTGAAAACATATGAGCCATCCAGCTGAACTGCACTGCTCTGCTCTTGCACTTAAAATTAAGGGCATGTTAAATGCTTAGCTATGTGAATATGGAGCCCTTCAACACCTGCTCATGGCGAGGAGAAGTTCTCAATGAAAGAAATACATGAGGAAGGCACAGCAAAAGGAATGTTGAGTATGAAAGAAATGCAGGATTGGACCCTGAGCCTGATGAACAGGTATTACTGAACTGCATTCATTCACATAGCTGCGTCCGTAAGATACAGCTCATCAGAGTTTGCTGCTTCAAATACTTCAAGTCAAAACAAGCGTGAGTGATTTGATGTGTCTACATGGCGTAATTAGAGATGTAAACAATGACTGCCATTGCAGAAACTAGAGCAATATGCTAAGTAATTACCTGAGTTATTTCAGTCGAGCTGTATTCTGCATCATTAGTGCAATTACAGGAATAAAATTCAAGCCCATCGTACCTTTGGTAGTTCAGTTTGTGTATAACAACCTGCTCTTCAATTTTTATGATGTTTCCTCTGTTGCCAGAGTGGCCCGTGCTCTCCCCCATTTTTAGTTGTCTAAGCCAGAAAGGAAAGGCCCAATAATGAAAACAAGGTCAATTATGCTTTCATCAGAATGGTTTCAGAAGGGATTCCTTCTGAGAAACAGCAGAGTGGGGAGTCCATTCATTCTGTTCCCTTCTGCCATAAAAAAATGAAGTAAAACCACACAATGAATGTCTCTATTTATGTTTCAGAGTTCTTTTTATGCCTAATGTGTCTATGTGAATGTACCAAATACAAACGAAGCATTAATAATACGCAACCATTTTTCCTTTTTTTTTTCCTATATTGCTCAGCACTCTATTTTTCTAACTCTTCCCAAAAGCAAGAAGGAAACCATTTCCCTGCCCCCTACCTCTTTGTTTCTTTTTCTTCTTATTCAGGAAGGGGCTTGTAGTGAATCTGTTACGACTATTGTGCTATATTCATCACTGTTACTTAGCGCAGCTCGTGTGAATTGAGGCTCTTTTCTCTATGAGAAAAGATATTTCCCTTTGTAGGGAAAATATCTTTGTTCTAAGTCAATTAGTATGTTGGCCTTATATATTTTTCCCTTTGAGCCAGACATACGATAAGAACTTTCCCTAAAGCCCTTTTATTTTTTTATCATATTATAAAGACCAGAGTACCTTGAACATATGTATGGTTCATGTATACACTACACACACTGAAGAAGGTTATGAAAGGTGGAATAGCACCTTCTTATAAATAAAGGGCAAGATCTAATGGACATCTATTGTTATTCTCCATATAAGGTGGTTAAGAAAGCACCTACAAAAATTTTGTCTTTGCATAGGTCAGTGATGATTTTTTCCTTCATAAGTAAAGTCAGTAACTTTGAACAAGGGGTTGACTCTCAGCTGAACACACTGTGAAGCCTCAGAGGAACATGAAGAATGACACAAGAGGCATACAATGGTTTTAGTATAAATGATTGCTGGAAAAACAATCTTTGTCCACACTAAAAGCCTTTGGGTTTGGTTATACAACTGCTCCAAGCATAAAAATCCACAGGGTTTCAACAGTAATGGTATTTTGTTTGTTTTATCTCGAAGAAAGTGGAATGCAAAGCCAGTGGGAATTGTTCCCATACAATTCAGGTATACAGCTCACTTGCTAATCCCACTGTACACCAGCTTAAGTTTCAAGCACAGGTTCAAATTAGACCAGCTAAAAATCTACAGAAGCCTCCTGGTTTCAGCACAAAATGTTGTCATGTCCCACGGGACAGAACCAACAGACACTGTAACATGGTGCACCAACCCAACTCATTTTGTGGGAGAGGAAGGGTCTTCACAGTCCTTATCAAAAGTACAAGTCCTTGATTGCTGCTGCAAGCAGAGGCTATGCTAATGCAATATTCTACTGCAAGATTACTGTAATTCCACTGCATATCTTCTTTAGGCCTCTCCAGCACAGTTTTAGCCCTAGTCATCACCACACGAGCCTGATGCAGTCCTTAGTCCAAGACCATCTCTTCTGTTGCTTCAGTGAAACTAATACAAATATAAATTAATTATATTAGAAGTTTGCAGTTGTGCATACAATCATGGACCACAGGAAATAGCTGGAAATTAAGAGAGTTCAAGGAGCCCTCCCCAAGCAGGACTAGGTTTTAGTGGTAACAGTTCAAAAGAATGTGACTTAAATTTAACGATGCAATATAATGGGTAAGCAAAGAACAATGCAATACAGGTGTCTCATGGAAAATGCATATTGCTATATGGATACTAAGCAAAATTAAAAATCAAGAAATTGTAATTATCTAAAGATAAAAGCAAAAGGTTTTCTGAAGATCTCTAGTAGGGAATTT
The DNA here is from genome assembly GCA_013399115.1 of Anseranas semipalmata. Lineage (NCBI taxonomy): Eukaryota > Metazoa > Chordata > Aves > Anseriformes > Anseranatidae > Anseranas > Anseranas semipalmata. Next base: position 940,067 of record VXAA01002967.1, on the reverse strand, counting down.
ACAAATGAGGGCTGAAAGCCTTTCTTAACTTCAATTCAGGGACTAAGAGTCAAAGAGATTTTTGTGACCTCTGTAAGATGGGAAACTCTACATGAACAGATGTTCACTGCTGCCGGAACAACATCATGGTGCCAGACTCTTCTTTTATCCCAGACTGTAGCAGCTTAATCAGTAACATTAAATGATTTAATTATATAAGTAAAGAGATAGGATAATACAATCTTATCTTATTGTAAACATGGTATAAATTGCATCTAGTGGCTAGTTTGTTGATCAAGCTGGTTCTTTTCAGTTGTTGCCTGGAAAAAACTAAGGCTTTTTTTCCTCTCCCACTGCTTAGGTTTCTCAGTTGTCTAATCTCCCATTTGCCTAACTGAAGCAGAGGCGACAAAAACTGCCTAGAATGGCTACTTGTCGCTGCTAAACGAGGACTCACATTTTTTCCTTCTAATTTTTAGTGAACATCCTATGCTAGTTCTTACGTTATCTCACAGTAACTGCTATACTTAGGCCTACTAAAAAAAGTTAAGATCAAATGAGAGCTATATACAATTAGCTACATGTTTCTTCTCCAAATGAGATGTACATCCCACAATTAAATGCAATTTTCCTTAAATTGTATACTTTTGGAAACCCATTTGATAGTATAGATTCCCATGTTTTGCATGTTTTGTTTCAAAAAGGTAACATTTTTTTGAGGATATGTTCTCTTTGTCTTTCAATTGCTTTCCCGTAACAGTTGTGATCCAAATAACACAATGCTGCTCGTGAAGTGAACCTCCCAAACAAAACAATCTAAAATAAAAACACTGCTAACATTTCAAGAGTATTGTTTGCTCACAGGGTCCCAAATGCAAAGCAAGATTTTTGTGTTGCTGCAAGAATTTTCTAATCATTCAGCCTGCAGGACTGGATGGGAATAGAGGGGGAAACAGCCTTCACGAGGATTAAATGCAATGGAAGATGCCTTCTCCCTCAGCCATAAAATATTCCCCTTAAGAACTGGAAGGTTCTCTGCATCCAAGCATTTTGGAGTGATGTAACTACACAAGCACAACTTCAGTAGTGCAAATCTCCAGGAAGCTCTAATTGCACCGATGTACAGGCATGTGTCATCACAATTAAACACGGGTGCCAATTAAGCCCATACAGAAGGAAGCACAGAATCGGAGCTTTATTGCGAAATGCTTCAATGAGGCCAGGATATAAGTTTTCTTTTCCTTCCTAAAAAGAAGTCACCAGGAAGGATCTAGGGAAGACAGAGACATCTGCATAGATGAAAAAGAGATGAGAGACCCTGGAAAAACCTACAGGGAATAAGAAAACCGACAGAAATAAGAAAACCAACAGTCTAAAGCTTCAAAAGCACAGCAGCTTTCTTGTCTTTTTAGCTGCACAGAAAAATCAATGCTAGGGCCCCGTATCTTCCTATCCTGAAAGGAAACAAGAAACACAAAAGCAAAATGGCACAACTATTTGCCATCTGCTTGGGGGAGCTGTCAGTTGCATGATTTGCAATAGGTGATGGACTGAAGCAAGCCCATCCTTCTGGCAGGTGGGGCAGCCGCAAGCTTTTTGTCTCGGCTCACAAATGCTACGTTCTTTTGGGCGAGTTGAGCAACTTCCCTCTTTAGAGTGGCTTGATTCCCACCGTGTGCCAGAAAAAAACCCTGTCTCCAAAGTAGTTAGGAACATAAGTATTTTTTATATAGTCAGCCCCTTGCACAGCAGCTGAGTAAAACAAACTCTTCTGACTTCCTCTTCTCCCCAGTTTTCATTTTAAAAAAGCATGTGGGGGAGGGGGGAAGATTCAACTGCCTCCTAATTGTTCCCCAGCTTCCTGTCAAAAAGATCCAGACCTAAATCCCAGGAAACTTGTCATTCCCTCTCTGAGGCAGAGCTCAGGAGAACAATAGCTGGCTACAATCAACGGTGCTGCAGCAGAGACTTGTTAAAATATACGTTTGCATTGCTATACACTATTGAGAAGTGCCAGTGTACAATAGTAGCACACAACACTTAGAGCAGAAATGTATTAGTAACTCAAAGTGTTGAAAATCACCAACTAATTTATCTTTTAGCTTCTCTGATGATTGCTAGCAAGAATTATCTCACTTTAAAAAAAAATAAAAAAAAAAAAGAAAAAAGAAACACAGATGGATGGAATAAAAAGGTCTACAAAGAAATTTACCACAGTACAGAGCAAAACCATGTCATGGTCTGGTTTAAAACAGAACAGCGCATTTTTCCCAAAGCCATCATTTCTCATCTTCATTTCATTTCCAAGGATTGACGATGCCATAATTCCTAAGATGGTGGAATAGAGTGGCCCTTGAGTCATTATTCTTCATATCCTTCTCAATGCTGTCTGACAACTTCAAAATTGATTAGATTAGCACTTTCTTTTGGTGTCAGCCCAAAACTTGTTTATCCTGAGGCACTAAAACTAGTTTTCCAAATTCATATTTGGTACTCAAATGAGTTGGCCTGATATTCCCAGAAAAAGCAACACTTCTTTGTCTCCTGGAGCAATGACAGAGTTGTCCAGCATGGCAGACAGGGCCTGTGTCCTTCATGTGGTTGCCACTGCCAGGCAAGAGACTTCAGCATGTGACTGAGGGAAATAAACACCAGAGTACATAATAGGCTCTACCTTTCTATAAAGCTGCCATTGTCTTGAGCTTACTTTCCACCACTGTCAGCATAAAACTATTAAAAATGCATAATTTATTGCAGGTTACTTCAATATACCTGAAAAGATAATCCCTGTGAAGATTTCCCTCTTCAAATCCTGCACAGATTTCCTATAATAGCAGGGGACATTAAA
>VXAA01002967.1:846799-937203 GCA_013399115.1 Anseranas semipalmata | reverse complement strand
TAGATTTGAAACTGACTTCTTTGAGAAGAAGGTGAAGTGTCATCTCTTATTTTTCTCTTGAATTGCCAATGCTCAGTTGAGTTCCCACTCAGCACTGGGAGCATCCAAGATATCAGCTATTCCTACCCATTTGGAAACTTGAAAAGTCAATTCTGAAAACAATGAACGGGACTGGAGGCTCAAATCCTGTTTGGCTTTAAGGCAGAACTCCAAGTTGAATCAGTCCTTCATTCTGCAAGAAAGCATGAGGCATAGACATGGTTATATAAGCATCAGTGGCTTACTTGGGGAGATCTGGTCAAACCACAGCACATCAGGTAAATTAAGAGGCCAAGAGGAACACAACACTCTCTGTCCTGGTGAGAACTAGGAGGTTTAATGATCAAACTCTCTCAAAATCACACCGCTTACTAGAAGCATCTCTGCATATGAATGCCGAGTGTCTACCCACAGGCAATCAAGCTTGACCAAGTCATACAGCTTAAAAATGTCCAGATCACCAAGGAGATTCTGTGGAGAAAAAAAGAAAAAAGAATAAAACCCTTATTGTCCTATCACTACAAGGCTTTCTTTCTTCTGTTGTTAAAGTAATTCATTTTGTACAGATTTAACAAGCTAAATCTTAAAGTCCTTCCTAAAACAGACTTGGATCCAAGCTACACTGCGCATTAGCTGGTGTAACCAAGATCAGAATTCAGACTTCCATTCCTCTTCATTCCTTACCAGGCAGCCTCTCCGCTCCTTCAAAATAAAATATAGGTGTCAGTTACAGAATTAAGAATTTGTCTTTACATGAGTAATTAGAAGTGCATTTTTTACAGTACTTTTTGCCTCATAAATGACACCATGGTATTTCTGAAAAGTAATGGTGACTGTTACAACTAGTGACCATTTTAGAAATAGAAGTATTGCTATGTTGCTTTGCTTTCCCTGATAGGATCCTGAGCATGCCGTAGAAACTCCCTGTGTGCATCTCAGTCTCCCATGGAGATCATTAACAGAGTGCACATTTTCAACAGAAGCACGTCACCACCTTTTTCTTCCCAAGGACAGGAAAGACCCCGGGAAGGAATTCACCACAGTTGCTAGGCCATAGGTTTCTGATGCTCAGAAGGGGTCACTGAGCTCTTAAGTCCTTAAAGAATGGGTCCTCAGAAAGCTCAAGGACTTGCCTCCGGGCTGGGGAGGAAAACTGTGGAGGAACAAGCCCTGGCTTCCATGGTGGCTGGGGGCTGCCTGGCCAGAAGCTGCGCTGCTGAGGAGGCCCTGGGGATGGTGGTGGGCAGTGAACTGGGCAGGAGCCCCAACATGGCAGCAGGAAGGCCCACAGCATCCCAGGCTGCACCAACAGTGCCCCAGGCAGCAGATCGAGGGCAATGATTATTCCCTTTTTCTTGGCATTGCATTAGACTGGAACGTGGTATTTGGTTCTGGCCCCCAGGGCAAGAAGGAGGCCGATCATGTACGGTAAGTCCAGGCAACTGGTGCACAGGCCAGTGAGGAGAGGCTGAGGGACCAGGGCCTGTTCAGCCTCGAGAAGAGACAGCTTCAGGGACCTGCCAGCCAGCATCCAGCACCTCTGAGAGGAGATGAGAAGGGAGGTGCTCAGGAGGGAGACAGTAGCCACAGATTGAAACGGGGGTAGAGGGGGAAAATTCCCCACTGGGACAGTCAGACAGTGGCTCAGGTTGCCCAGACAGGATTGCCCATTGTGCAATCTCTGTCCTTGGAGATTTCAGAACCTGACTGGACAAAGTCCTGAGCAACCCGGTCTGATCTTACTGCTAATCCTCCTTTGGGAAGGAGGTTGGACTAGAGACCTACTGAGGTCCTTTCTAACCTAAATCATTTTATAGAAAATTACAAAGCAATAAAAGATACAAGATAACTACACAAACAAGTGAAAAAAAATTCCACCCCTTCTCACAGTAAATCTGCAAAGTTTTAGGAAGCAGGACTTTTCAGATGTGCTGTATAAAAACAAAACCAAACAACCTCCCTCTTCCTCAATACGTAATATTGAGCCATTGCATTAAAATCTACTGCCGATATTGTTATCTGACATGTAAACTTTGTTCTGACTAGTCACTTCAGAGATTAATGCATTTGGGATTCAGAATAAAGAAATCCTTCCTTTCTTCTGGCAGGTATTCATAGCAAAGCAAAGAAGGGAGTGTATTATTAAAGCTTAACTGCTGTTTAAGCTTTTGAAATAGGACTTTTGCCTGTTTCTTCCAAGAAAATCCTTGCTCCTTTGCTCTGCAAACATAAAACCAGACTAAATCCACCAGTGTCATCCAGAGATTCTTATCCTGTTTATACTGGCCTGAGTCTGAGCAACTCCCCAAGAAATAAATTCCTCTTAATATACACCATGGGGGCTGACAAACGCATGATCTACTGAATCTCATCATAAACGACGGTACAAGAAAAAAAAAAAAAAACAATCAGGCTAGGTACTTTTTAAGAAGAACGAAAAGACATCAAAAGAAAACAGTTAGTGGATATCATTCTTTGTTGGCACAAGCCAGAAGTAGGAAGCTGCATAACACTCTCAGCTCCTAAATTTACATGCCATGTAAGTTGGCCAAAGGGGTCCATGGGACCTGAGCCAGGGAAGTCTGCTCCACAGGGACTTCTAAAGTCCTCTCAGCTACACAAGAATAGGCATGAGATGTCCAAAGTGCTTACTGCATGTCCCATCAAAGGGCCAGACAAGGTACGGCCTTCTTACAGAAATGAAAAGAGTCAGAAACCACTTGCAAGTCATACTACTGCATTAACTCATTTGACGTTGAAAATCATGGGCCTGGTTTAATTCTTCATAATGACCTAGACTGATGATGACCAACTTGAGAAAGATGTTCAGGATCTGGTTCCACATGGAGAAAAGTTTTTAACTAGATCCTGGGTGTATTATAGGTTTTTCATCTAGAAAGAATGTCTTTATGGCAACTTCTAGGGTGAAAAGTAAGCTCTGTCAGAAAAGCTACCTCATTTCATGCTTTGAAATGCTATACTCTGCTTACAAATTAACTTCTGCTCCTCCTTGGGTAATGCATGTTTAAATACTCCTTCATATACATCTGTATTTTAAAAAGGATTCCAGAAGGAATCCCTCCCCCTGCAAGAAAAATGCTTTTGGGAATTCGTAGGAGGATTAGAGCTTTAACAACAACATGTACAATAAAATATTAAAATCATATAATGCCTTTTAAGAAACCAGTCTTTCAAAAAGTGCCATTTTCATTTGTTCTGGTCTTTGGAAGTTCTGTGGTAGAAAGCCCTGCCCATGAATTTTTTCTGCTTTGAAGTCCTAGCACTTTTGCAAAATAGGAAAAAAGGAATCTGGAACATTGGGACTGTAATTAAATGCCATCATTCAAAATAAGGGGGAATAAAAAGCACATGCTTCCTTGAGTCTTAAAGCTGTAATGGCCATGATCATAAAGAAGCTGGTAAAGCCTCAGGATAAAATTCCAGCTTTGTTGAAGTTGACAAGGGCCCTACCAGAAGATTTCACTCTTAGGATTTCACTTTGAGGACTTGAATCTGGCCTTGCATGGGTTTAGGTCTGCTAGTTTTAAAGATGCCATACAATGATGCACAACTCCCACGTTTCAAAAGGAAAAAGCCCAGGTGCAAAATTCTTCTTTTCCTCTGCTTCACACACATAAAAAGAAATGTTCAAGTCTTTAGTTTAATAAATAACATGGAAATTTTTGATAAATAGAAAATAGATTTCTGCACATTCAAGGAGAACAAATTCAATTCTAGGTAATCTTTAGCAGCCTGTAATTACAAAAAGTTTGCAAAGTGTTGTTTTGTTTTGTTTTGTTTTAATACAAAGGATAATTAATTTTTTTTACTTCAGAGCAAATGTGATATTTTTCACTACAACTAAAGTTATGAACTGGGCTAACGAAGAAACTTATTAAATGTATCGACTGCATTCTTTTCAGGAAAGTGTTGTTTGTCTCTAACATACTGCTCTAGACAGGGAAAGATATTCCAAAAACAGATCTAGTGTGTTTATAATGGGGGAAGAAGGCCAATGATCACAAAAGATTGTGTAAAACAAAGATTAAGAATAGTATTTTTTATGTGGTATAAGATCCTAGGAAATGTAAGAAGGAACTATTAGCACTCAGAAGGTTTAATTCTTCCCTTTCTTGGAATGTTCCCAGCGTGAATTTTTGGGTTCCTACTAACAATCAGTGACAGAAAGAAAAATAAAGAATAACATTTTAAAACGGAAATCCTGTTGCTCTGTTTTGTTTGTCTACAATAAATGCATTGCACAAAAAGAAAGACAAAGGAAATCAAAAGAGAAAGAGACTGTTTCTGTTGTAGTGATGGGAAGCAGAAGAAAACTTAGTGTATTTACTGGCAACCCTTTGGGTAATGTCCCAAAGCATGATGTAATAGCAACTCTAAACTGCATTTAAGAGCAATTTCACCTTCACTATACTGATTTATGAAGGGTGAAAACTTTCATGAACAGTGCCTCACTACAGCATACTGTATAGGCATGCATAGTGATGCAGTGAAGATCAGTGATCCAGGTCAGACATGATAAATATTTACCACTGGGTTCAAAAGGAAGCACATTTTAACACTACTGCTATCTAGTCTTACCACCTATATTTTGTTAACCATTCATACCTTGCCTGCAAATTATATTTTGCATCATGCCTGTAACCCTGTAATTCTGGTTGAATCAGACTATCTGCCACAGGTTGTTACCAAGACCTGCCCAGAAGTAATACAATTTTGGAAAAGCTTTGTTAGAAGTCTCTCAGGTCTTTCCTTCCCATCTCTCCTCACTTTTGGTATAGGACTATAACTACAAACCAAGAGCACCTTTTGGCATATGGCATGTCGTACAATACAGTACACTGCACTTGACACATAATCTACCTACTGTTTTGCAACAGGTAATATTATGTTGTTGCTATGTTCTGTTGTGCCCTGAGTAAATCTCAGCAAGATATTACAAACATTTTGATATTAGATTTATTCTTAAAGTTGTTCTCCTTGAGTAGTTGTCATGCCCCATAATTTTCCTTCATCTTAAAACATTTTCAAGGATTTAACCCCAAATGTCCTTGTTCCCAAAGAGAATTAAATGTACCAGAAATGCTAAAGCCTATAATGTTACCGTCTTCTCTTTTGCCTTGTTTATGGTCATTCCCTCTCCTTTGATACACGAGGGAGTCATTCCCCTGAAAGCCAAGCTGGGACAGTATTGAAGGAAATACTCTCTTAAACCCTTGCTGTGCCTTAAATGACACATAACTATTATGCTCAGTGACTGTGAGTAACAAGGTAGTCATTTCAGTGGCAATAAGCCCTTTTTTTGGACAATGTTAATTCTTCTGTGGTCATTTAGACTAATAAATGAAATAAGATCTTTCCCAGATATCTGTTCCACAAAAGAAAGATTGAATTATTTTAGACAGGCACAATATAGTATTATTACAGAACGTTGCAATAGGTCCCCTAACACTTCCAGACTCATCTTGACCTCTCCCATTGCTGCTCCAGTCCCCTTAGAGGAGCCATTTAGAAGTAAAGGGACCAAAAAGCTTGGGTGCAAGATCTTCCATTCCATAGAATACATCCACAGAGTCTTAAAGTTCATATCTGACAAAGCATCAGTACTCAAGAACTTCAATAATTTACTGTAGATCAAAATTAAATAGTCTTTATATCACATAGTAGCAGAACAACGTGGTCCAAAAGGTGTTAGGGAAGAACAGTATCTACTGTATGCTTCATGTTGTTGTTTTCACTAAGATTGTGAGGATTTATTATTTGTTTTGCTGTAGTGTTAGACATTCTAAGAAATAATAAAAAGGTCAGGGTCTAAAGAAAGACAGAAAAAGACAGTTCTTATTTGGCGTGCCTATTCTAAAATAAGCAAACAACAACAACAGAAATGCTTAAGCATGCTCTTTCCTCATCTTTCTGACATCACTGGATTTTGGCTCGTGTGTTTTTTAAATCCTGCCTGAAGAAAACACTCTCCTAATTGGGACCTAAATAGTTCAGAAGGCAAAACTGACTGCTAAAACACAGAGGCAGAATTAGCAACATTTTGTCCTAGGGAAACAAAAGAAAAGGAGAGGAGACCAGCAAGACTGAAGGTGCTCTGGAGCCCCAAAGCCCCCTTGGTGTCCCCTCAAACCTCCACTGTTATATGCCCTCTGCAAATACAACTAGAAACATCATTTTTAGATCACAAGGAGAGAGCATTCTGCCTTTCTTCACCCCAAGTATTGAGTCTAATCAGCCTATTTGTCCTGCTTAATTTAGTCAGTCATAAATGCTGGAGTGGAGGATGACATCTGACTCACTTCCACAGTAATTAATTGTGATTTCATAAAAGCATCGTTATGTTATTTATTCAGACAGAAGGAAGTTGAAATAGATAAATAATAGTTACCAATTACACATATACCAACTATAGTCATGCTGTGTAGTGGCAAAACCCTTCAAGGAATTATACAACCTCTGATTAAATATGATGGAAGAAGATACATAGAAAGCATATGTAACAATGTATTTTAGCAGGAACAAGTGTTCCTACTTGCTCAAGTAGTTCGAGTATAACACTGACAGACACTCCAAAAGGTTAATTCAGAATAAAACACTGAACTAGAATAAAGAAGATCCACCTCCGATTCTCCCCAGGAACAGAAGTTTCTCCTGAAATTTTAACAAGTCTCTTCTAATTAGTATTCTGTGTGAAATGTTTTTCTCTAGTCTAAGAAATTCCCATGCTTCAGTATTTTCCTTATTTTATGTCAGTGCCAAAGACTCCTCTGGGTTAGCAGAGACCAAGCTTGAATGCCTTGATTCAGATCAAGGAGTTGAATGTGATCTTCTAAACTTCAGGGTATTGTGTGCAGGTACAAATGACCAGTTTGGCTCCAGCACTTTGCCTTTGATAATCAAAAATCTCATCCCAATAACAGATTCCCCCCTCTAACATTTTAGAAGCACTGACAGTCAGAAGTCAGTCTTCAGTTCAATTTCTCCAGAATTAGGCATCATTTCTTTTGCTGTCTTTACAACGCACAACACCATGAATTAAGCATTTAACTTTGCTAAGGCCAAACACTCCAGATATCAGTATGTTCAGGACCCTAAGAATAAAGGTCCACTTATGCTGTCTGCAGATCAAAGCCAAATTTAGGACGCTATGGTCCTTTCTTGCCCACATGCAGCAGTTCATTAACCTGTAGGTTGTCTTGACGAAACTCTTTGTGAGACCAAATGATTCTCTGTGAGACCACACTGCAAACTGGACCACGTAAAAGAAGAAAGCCTTGTGTTTGTAAAAGAAAAAGTGATTTCACCTTTCTGGTTTTATAGCATGGCCCCACAAGCAATTGCTCTGGCTCCCGTTTGGAACAGGAGGGCAGCAGAAACAAACCACACTCTAATTTAGTGGCTTCCTTGCTGAGACTGGTCCTGTATTCTAATTTTGTTTTAGTCAGCAGCTAATCTCCCATTTACTCTATCAGATCTTAAGTTCATACATGTTTGCTTCTATTCGTCACTTCAAAAGCTTAGTTTGTCATAACTGGTTCCTACTCTGAGTTTCCCCTTAAGCACTTCAAATGCTCTCTGTCTAGACATCACTTCTATATATCAGGTCAAAATTATTTTCTCAGTTGTGCTCAGCTCTGGGCAATAACTCCCTCCTGTGTGGTAAATTCTACAAAGACCTTCCCCTTCAAAAACTGAAAAGACGATAAAGATGGTATTTTCCCCACACAGAAGTAGCACCCACCCACCCCACAGATACATTGGAGACACAAAGAAAAGTGTTTAAAAAAGAGTTTTCACTGAAACTCTTCCCACTTTCATTTGCCTACATTTTCATTTTGAGGTGGGTTACAAAAAGGAGCAGAAAAACGAGTTTCTGTATTTGCCTGGTTGTTTCGAAATCCATTTTCTCCTCAATTTCACATCCAAAACATTTTCCAGGAAAAGAACATAAAAAGTAATAGACAGAAAGCAATACCAGCTTCTAGTCTCTCCACCAGAAATTAAAAAAGAACCCTAAGAGGAAATTATGGGCTCTCTACACACACATATACACTAACTCCTTCATCTTCTCTATTAGAAATCTAGGACATTTGAGAACATTTTACTACCCTAAATACATTTCCCTTCATGATTTTATTCATCTTTGCAGAAAATGAAGTCTATTTTCAGTTGGCACTCGGTAACAGCATAAACATTTTAAGAGCTCAATTGGCAGAACATCTTATCAGAAGTTGCTCCGCAGGAGTCAGAGGTGGCATTTCCAGGCACACAGCTACCCGGCTGTGCAAACAGCTCTGTAAAGAAAGAGAGATTCAACTTTGCCCATTATNTTCTTTTTCTTTTTCTTTTTCTTTTTCTTTTTCTTTTTCTTTTTTAATAAAATTAACTGTAAGGCTGAAACTTCAATGGTTGATATGTGTTCAGCCAAGATTAATGGGGGACTTCTGCCTTCAGCAGCAGTGAGGTAAGTCCACCCTCACTGAGCATAATGGTTACTGACATGAGAAAGGAGCCTGGAACACCTTCAAAGTCAGACTCAGCCTTTAACTCATGGATACAAATCCAGAGGATTCGACATATCCATGGAATTGCATCAATGTCCCATGTTGGATGACTGGATTTGGTCCATGTATATCAATAAAACTATTCTAAAGTTAAATCTTGGTTACTGGGGACAACAGAGGTATTTGGGTGCACCAGGAGTGCAGCACAGAACCAATCTGGGCATGCTGAGATGTAATGAACGCCTCTGTGAGGGGGAGAAGAAAAGGAAATTCTTTGCACATATACAAACCACATTTTTATCATTTGAAAAGGGTTCTTTTAAGGACACTCTCCAAGGACAGGTTTGGGAGTTTTTTGATAGCTGCTATGTCACTTCCTTCTTGTCTAGCAAAAGATGAATTAATGCTTTTTGACAAACTCATACAACTCAGATAATTCACAGCCAGCCATCACATACCATACAATTTAAACCAGCATGAAAATAAAACAATACGAAAGGTTTGGAGTTTTTAAGAACAACCTTTTACAAGTTCAGCTCAAACTTGCTGCCACCAAAGATGGTTGGTGCTCTGGGGCTTTCAACAGTGGCAGACTTAGCTTGTAGCTATGGACACTTGATCCAAAAAGAGCTTATTTTCAGGACAGTAGTTCTGAAAATCTAAGTCTAATGGTAGAGGACATGACCGCTATATCATCTTGTAAAGCCAATTTGCAGTTATCAGCTTAAGCTATTTTTTTGATAGGAAATATTGTACAATATCTCTACTGGGCTTGCTGGTGTATGCATTTGGAAGTCTGAGCAAGGAAGAAAGATAAGAAAGTTCTCTTTCTAATGCTGTATACTGGTCTACTGCTTTTGGGGAGTTCTGCAAGCTGCAAAACTGCAAATCCCATCAACTGCAAACCTGGACTTTGTAAATTTCATAATGTCAGGGAGCAGCAGAGCTTACAATGTAGGAAAAAGGAGACCCATAGAAAACAAGACTTGGAAGGTTAATACGAGCCAATTAAAAGGTATTTTTGGTACCTGAACTTTCAGCTACACTCTTATTACAAACATAAATGGGATAGCTTAGTTGTAGGATATAAGAGGAAGACCATGGAGATGCCTTCTCTGAAAACTTTACTAGCAACAGTGAAGTAATTATTCTAATACATTCAACACGTCCTTTTGAGATCTATTATCCATATGCATTAACTCCTTATTCCTGCTTTAAAACTGAAAGGGTCTCCACGAAGGCCCCAGATATCTTAAGTAGTGGAGACTGACCAAAGTGAGAGCTACTAATGCAGAACGGACTACAGAACCAAGCTTCAAATGTTCAACCTGATGTGCTTGGGCACTCTGTAACTTCCATCACTGCTGAATGTGATCAGTTCTAACACTTTAAGGAAAGCTGGAGACATCTATGGGCAGAAGCCTGTTGATTTGGGTTGGAGCGGGTTTAAGGTCCCCTGCCCAGCATGTACAAGATGGTGAGATACAGAACTGGTGGTACCTTGTTGGCAGGCTGGGTCACATCTGCAGTTGTACAGATGACAGAACCACAGGCGTTAATACTCTACTCTGCCACCGCTCCCTCCCAGGTGGTCTCCTGGTGCTATTTAAAAGGTGACACTCTGAAAGGTCAAATGGGGCAGAGGAGAACTGGGCAGTCTGATACACATCAGAAGCCCTTGGCAGGATGGGGCAGGGAAGAGAAGAAAGGAGCAGTGAGAGAGAAAACACATGCGCTCTCCTCTCCCCACATTGAAAGTACAGAGGAGGCTGCTATATGGGAAAGGACGGCACTCACAGCCCCTGCCACACAGCTGTGGGACAAGCACTCTGAAAAAGAGGATGGTAAGACACACAGAAAGTTTGCAGTCACAAGAAGTACTGGAATGCAAAAATCCTCCCAAGTGCAATGTAATACAGCCAATGGGAGCAACAAAGCGTGTAACCTTGTAGTTCAAATGAAAACCAAGTTATGCCAGTTCTTAGTAGGTGACCTCTCAGATGTACGTACACATACATAACAAGATCAGACAGTTGTGTGCAAAGGAAGAGCCAGCACCAGTGATTGAATATAAAATGACAAGCCTTTTCAAAATAATGGGTTTCAGATAAGGTTTACCTTAACAGGCTTTTAGGGCAAACTGTTGCAGTCTGACTAATCTCACCAAGGCCACAGAGCTGCAGAGATGGAAACCAAAGATTAAATCTGAATATGGTTCTAGTTCAGTTCTGACAAAAAATTTCAGAAAACTCTTAGAGGTGGCAACAGCCACTCTGCAAAGACTTCCAGACCTGCGTCAAGGTTCCTACCAAGTTAGACCGCAGCTCTGGAAGAGATGACCGTCTTCCTAGAGTTTCAGATTCTACCTAGAACGACCATTTGCACCTGAGGATTGACATCTGGAAAATACATACATATATGCAACAGGGGAGAAGCACGATCACAGAATCACAGAACCATTTAGGTTGGAAAAGACCTCCAAGATCACCTAGTCCAACCTATAACCTAACACTACCAAGTCCTCCACTAAACCATATCCTAAGCTCTCCATTTAAACATCTTTTGAATACCTCCAGGGATGGTGACTCAACCACTTCCCTGGGCAGCCTATTCCAATGCCTCACAACCCTTTCAGTAAAGAAGTTTTTCCTAATATCTAACCTAACCCTCTACAAAATTTGCATGAGGCGCATTGCCAGCTGGTGCACAGTCATTTACAGAGCAGCTCAGATTCCCATTGTACAACTTGAACTTCTCTCCAGGGGAAAAGAAAATAGCAAGAGGCAAGAAAAATAGGAGATTCCATGCAAAATAGGGAGGAGGTGGTTGCAATAAATGTATCAGCCCATGAACAGCACTTTCCAGTTTGGAGGCAAAAGAAGTGCAGTCATGACCAAGATTTAAGGCGTGACAGAGAAAGTCAGAGAGGTTAATTGCCAGGAAGAAAAACACCAGATGTGAAACCCCAGCTCACAAAATCATGTGAGTTTTGCCACTGATTTCAGTGTAGCCAAGCCTTGCTGCAGGTTTCTTTAGGGCAAGCTACAGTAACTTTCTTGCACTGCGAAGGACAATGTGGAATTTCCTCTCTCTTTCCTTTGCTTGAGACATTTTCAAGTTTACTGAATAAGGCACAATGAAGACTTTGCATAAGCCAGAGTAAAGCACTGCCTTTGTGTAACTTCCCCTGAATCTGCTGGAATGGTATTTACACCAGGGCTCACTTTCGCCTGGTAACCTCAGTGGATGTGTTGACAGTCCCTCACAGAGTTTGTTTCTGCTGCCATGTATTATCTAGAAATCTCAGGTCTCTTTTAAAGACTGATTTCCAAACATCTCTTATGTCAAATTCATTATGCTGCACTACAGTATAGGACGGATGAAGACAGCGCATTTCATTAGAATGACTAAATTTTACAGAATATGGCACAGGCATTAATATCTAGGACTGTTGCATCTCCTCTCCCAAACCCATCCCAAATTTACATTTACCTGATGTAGAAGCCCTCAAAGTGGAGACCAATAGATGGTACAAAAATAACTGTGTTTGTTTCAAGCTGCAACTCCATACATCTAGAAGTTGCAGCTGTCTTTCTGGGACTGCAAAATAAAGGAAACTTCTAGAAGATGAAGAATTATCGGTATAGTACCACTGCCCTTCTGAGCCCTCTTTGGTGCCTCTTTACCCACAGCAGGTACCCCATTTCTCTTCTGAGCTGCATGCTTACTCTCTTTGGAGAAAGTCAGCCACTATTTTCTCTCTCCATATCTCCAACCCAAAATGGTTGCCTTTCAAGACAGCCTGGAAAGTCCACAACAAGCCTTCTTTCTGTCTCTGGGCTCAATTCCATTTGGGTCCTCCATGGTCTAAAATAGACTTTCTGCCCTCCCCAGGCAACGTAATCTCTTTAATAAACCTCCATCAGAGAAACACTGCTGGCATAACTTCCTGGTGCTTTCCTGCCCTGAGGCAGAAAAGGAAAGAGAAACTTGCACGTTTTGACCGAGATCCTAGTTTGGAGCCTCTAAAACAAGATTAGCGCCCACACCACCATGTGTTTGTTGCACTAGCTTTTCCTCTTGGTATGTCTTACATTGCTGCAGGGTTCTTTCCCTTCCCCTCCTCCTCTGGCTTGCAGCCAGCTCTCTTCGATAATTTGACAATTACCACCCCTCGGGAGCTGTGACATTTCTCTTAAGCAAGTTCCACAAAGAAAGGAAAAAGAAATGTGCATTGCACAGTCTTGCATTCAGCAGCCTTTGACATATGGCCTCTGTCATGAGCCTCTGATCAGGCACTCAAGATCACATCCTTCCCAAATCCTTCACTGTAGGCTTGTTCAGGTGGTTCCTGTCTTGTGGAAGATGAGAGCAAGATACCAGCCTGCTGACATCCTCACGGTTCATTTATAAGCACTTCCAAATCAATACAGTTAACACTCAGGTAGTATAAAGCTGTGTAAAGACGTTTACATAACATCCAGATTTTTGATGAAACAAAATCTAGAAACAGACTCATGAGAACTAAACTCTGGAGAAACCCTGATTTTAGTATTCGTTCCTCCTTTGGGTTCTTCTCTGCTTTCTCCCCTGTTCTGTGTGGTTTCAAATTTCTTTCTTATTTCTAGGAAATACTCTCATCCCCAGCTCCTGTCCTCCAGCCTTGCGGCTTTTTCTGTTTCAAAGAGCCTTTGTGGGCCAGGGGAGACAGGTGCTTCCTCTGGCAGTTCAGGGGACATTGTATTTTCAGTAGTGACTCAGCCCAAAGCGAAGCCCACAAGGTAGGACTGGCAGTGATGGCATTTGTAGTCATGGTACTGTACAGCTACATCATTTTTGAACTGTCTTCTGCATAATAACAGAATAGTCTGCATGGGGGAACAGTGAGGTGTTGCAGCCCCCAGTTGTTTCTTTTTTTTTCCCCCACTTTCAACACCTTTAACTTCTGAGGACACTTTCCCTGTGGCTCCAGATTCCAACCCCAAATCCCATATTTTCTTTGCTAGAAAATCAACAACCATTCTTTGCTCCTGAACAGCTCAAAAGAGCCTCAATGTTGCTTTTCCAACACAGATAGATCAGTATTTCCACAGGGGAGGAAAATAATGGTGTGGATTAATACTTTGATTAATACTTGAAGATACTGATTAAGGAGTAACATCCAAAATTTTTCTAGGCTGAAATGAAATCTAAAAGAAATTTCTCATTGTGTCAGCCACAGCTTCCTAACCCACGCTCACCAGTGAAGGCACAGAACCAGAAGGAGTTTCCACAGCCACTTTCATGAGGAAAACCATTGCATGATTTTCATACCATAATGTGAATGTGTATCTCATTCACAAAACACACAATTAACTTTACACTGCAGATTCTCAGAAGACTTGTGGATTGCTTGTTTGTACTATAGCAAGGAAGTCAGAGCTACATTTGGGACTGCTGTCTGGGCTGAGTCTTTAAATGTGCTGATTTTTACTTCTCTAGCTAATTTGCTTGTTTGTTCAAAAACACTAACCTCTGAGGAAAGGAGTTTGTTGGCTACCATTATATTACTTGCTGCAGTGTCTGCAGAGCATCTTACAGTGTTGGCAAATATAATGCTGCAGTGACAACAGCAATCCTGTAATCCTGTAATTGAAAGAGAGTCACTAGGGAGACAACTATAATAAAAATCAGCAGCACAGACCTCTGGTTTAGCCAGGCTGAATTTCTTCAGGTTAGAAGGACTTCAGGAAGTCTTTCTGTAGAAAGAGGTTTGAGAGGTACTTGGTTTTTATTTCTCTGCATTGCCCAGAAGTCAACTATATCACTGATAACTGCTGTTGGAAAACCCATGTGATGCATGGCCAGATTTTTTAAAATCTGATCTCTTCAAACCTCTGCGATTTTTTTTAATTATTATTTCTTATTTTTTGCTTGCTTGCTGTGTCTCTTATTTGTAGTTCATATAAGTTTCAAAGAATCACAACCCTCACTTGAGCCTTGCAGATGAAGAGAAAACATCATGACCATGGTGCTCTTCTTTGGGCAACAGCTGTCAAGGTAAGAAAAATAGCTTCTGTTCTTAAATATTTTTCTCTGCCTACTGTTTTAAATCAACATCAATAACTCAGATTCAAGTAAATAGTCTAGAAAGTCCATCAGGGTGCAGCACTCATGCCACAATTCTTATGAAAAAAAAAAAAAAGGAAAAAGAAATTAGAAAAGATCATCTCCAGTGAGTATTAATACTACGCAGTCAACAGCAGGGAGTCAAAGTGTCTGCTTCTTACCTGGAGGCTGAGATAATTGTATTGTGTGATCTTCTTGGCATCTGCCAGCTCAATGAAATAATAACCCAGAGCTGCTCCTGCACTCATCCATGATCTCACAGGTTTAGGCGCCAAGTAAGCTCTTGTTTTGACTCATGTGGAATAGTGTTGGTGCCAGTCTCCATCCTCTGCACCGACCGTGAGGCAAAGGGAAAGCAATAAGGTCTGAATGCATCACTCATTAGAGACTGCCAGGGTTTCCTTTCACTTTAGATTGTAATGCTCAGAGTTAAGAAGTTTTATTGCTATCATGTCAACACGGGAAGCCTTTGGTCTGTGAAATCATTCATCCTCCCAGAATTTCCCCTCCTGGATTTATGTCCTTCAGCCAAGCCAATCTTCCAAGTATTTCACAATGTTGCAATTATCACTGCCTCTTAGCATCAAAGCAAGCACACAATGAGGAAGCCTATGTAGGTAACCACAGGAATGGCTCAGGAGTCAGGGGAGCCAAGTTTGACGAGCAGCGCTGAGGGGCTCAGCTGCCTTCCCAGCCTGTAGTAAACACATCTTCCCCTCTGGCAAAAAGGAGGAGTAAGTAAGTGTTACCTACTCTTGCTGCTATTTGTGAACCTAATACAAACTTTGAGGCAGCTTCATAATTTGCACCAAGAACTTAATTAATTTCTAGTGGATCCAACTACAGGAGGGAGGATTAAGCACAAAAGCAGAGGAAAGCACCATAGTCTTGATTTTTAGAAGTAATTAGGTAAGATCTCCATGGCATTAAGAGGCCTAAATATAATTTTCAAGAGTGACTTACAGCTGTGGAACAAAGTCTCAATGACCTGAAAGAGGATTTCAGTTGAATCACAGCTTGAAGTGAACTTTAGTTGTCCACATCACACAGGCCTTGAAAAAAGTGGAAAGACACCCAATAACCTGTAAAATCTGAGCCTGGGCCCCCATTCACTGTCAACACTATTAACCTTAGAAATCTACTCTTTATTTATTTTCTAAGGGATTCAACTCTTTACTCTTCGATTGCAGGGGGAGCAAACCACCGACTAAGTGATTAACCTGCTAGATGGTACTTCAGAAACACAAGTGCTAATTATCTGATGCTCTACCAGTTCCACTTTGTTTTGAAACATAAAGGCAGTGTGGTCTTTTCAAATAGTGAGCCAACTAGTAATAATACAGAATATTTACTTTGGAGCTACAAGTATTTGGAAAGGAAGTGTGATTTATCTTTGAATATCCTTTAAATAACTTTAAATATCCTTGTTGTCTCCAAAGACTCCTTGGAAAGCATTCCTTTATGTGTCTGGATCAAAGAAGAAAAGGGGGTGCATGAGAAATAATTCAGGCACTTAGGTGAGCAGATTATTCAATAAAACATGAAATACTCAGTAAGGTCAGGAGAGTTCTGCAAGAAAAAGAAAGCTGTTTTAAAAAAAAAAAACGGTTGCAGGTAAAAAAAAAGTACTCCTTCAAACATGTAAAAACGGCCAAAGTATGTAATTTATAGTAGGCGAGTCTTAAAACTGTTTTGAGGAAACACCTCAGACTACAGAAAATTTGCTACCTCTGTGGAGGAATTTGGTCCCAATTTCCAGAGGCACTGCTTCCGCAAGAGTCATGGTTTCAGGGCTCTTCTACTACAGGTCATACATAAAAAGCAAGAAGTAAGATCAAATATCCCCCCAACTTTCCCAGTAACTTTATGAAACGTTGGAGGACTGCCCACAGTTTGTCAGTGGAAGTCTGAAGCCCCTGAAGGCCTTTTGTAAGAAAACCCTGCTAAAAGAAAGTATAAAACTGCACCCTTTACAAAATGGTGGGCCCTGAGAGACGCAGGCTGTTGCCCCGGAGCAATGCCCCCAGCCATGGGCACTCCACAGGGTACAGGGCCAAGCCATAAGCAGCGAAACATGTAAGACAGAACTGCAGTGAAGCACAAGGACCAGATAATATGATACAGCGATGGTTTTGTATAAAGGCCCAGGCTTTTTTCAAAGCATCCTATTAGTTTAAGCATACGCTAAAGTCCTGAACAAAGGCCATTTGAGGCAATGAAGCAGATCCTGTTAATGGAAGTGCCATGAGGAAGAGGGATCGTATGCCTTGGAAAGGATTAATTTTATCAGGAAATTGACAGAAAAAGCCAAACAATGCCCATAAAAATGGAAACTGCAAGAATATTATTTCCCTGGGAAAGAAACTTTTCATGAATGCTTAGAAAGTTTCGTGTGTTTTCCCAGCCCCAGAATAGTCACCTTCTGTTGGGCACAAGGACCAGACCAAAATGATTGCAGTCATGTAACTCTGCTCTGGTCCCAAACTAATCATGGCAAAGTTATTCTAGATAGGGACTTTCCTATAAAATATAGCCCCTCCACATGCAGTCGGGTTCATTTGCAGACCCCAAGAACTTTTAGAGGTCAGATAAGACTGACTCACAACCTAGATTCAACCCCAAACAGGTGAGTTAACTTGAATCAAATACATTTTCTCTAATTACATGGTTTTTCTCTAATTATATGGTTCTGGAAAAAGGCTGAAGGATACCACTGACTGTGCACACATGGGAATGTCAGATTTGAGGTGAGAATTGTTATGACCAACCTGCTGCTGGGCAAGAAGGGACGGCACCAACCTTGGATGCCTTTACCCATACGGAGGTTATTTCTACAGCTGGCAGAATGATCTGGGGCAAACTTCAGAATGACAAAGACCAGTCTATCATGGCCCTGTTGTGAAGAAAAATTACTTAAAAACTTAAACAGCTGCCAAGCACCTGATAAAAGGTCAGTATTGTTATAATAGTCATGGCTGCATCGGGGACACTGTTTTTGCAGGCTCAGAAGGCCTGCAGTGAGGTTTTGTAGGAAGCATTGAATGTTTCAGTGGCTGGAGAGAAAGCCAGTTGCACTGAGCCAAGAAGTATGTGACAGTCAGGAGCTTCACTGAAATTTCCAACTCACTGCCTTTCAGATCCCTCTTTTGTAAACTGGGGATGAAGTTTCGCTAAGTCATAGAAGTGTTTTGAGAACAAGCTAACATTTATGAAATACTTGGAAAGCAGAGTGGTCAGAATATTATTTTATTGCATTCATCTTCTCACTTCCTGGGAATCGTTCTGTATGACCTCAAACACTCTTAACAACTGTTTCTTTACATTCACATAGCTGTTCAATACGGATGCACATGTGAATTCATGCTGGTGAACAAAGTTGAAAAGTTGTAGCCAGATCTTCATCTAGACAATTAAATGGCCACTATTTCAGGCAGAGATCTTGAAGCACTCATATTCCTCTGTTATTTTAATCCACAGCTCAGACTGTGTCTGCTGACAGCACTATAGCATGGGCACACAGGGCAGGAAAATTGTTCTCTGAACGTTCCTGTTAACAAATTTCAGAACAAGCACGAACTAATGAAACAAACAAAGAAAAAAGTATCTGCATGTTTGCCCACAGAAGAATTTCACTGGTTCTCTTAGAGGCATTTCCATGAGAGAGAAGAATCTCAGGTTTGGGACATCTGGTCATCCACCCTCCATGTTCAAGCAGATTTCACAAATCATCCATACGAAGCAAAAACGGACTTTCTAGGAATACAGAGGGTGTCTAACAGAGCTGTTGGAATGAAAATGAAGCTACAAGTAGCTAGCAAAAAATCTATAATGCATTTACAAACTAAAATCCCAGACCATAGGAAATACTTTAAAGTCACATACTACTGTCTGAGAAAGGGGCAAAGCTCACTCATCTGGCTTAAGGGCCATGTAGCTAATTTTTCTCGACGATACACCTAAATAGAATATTTTTCCCTCTCCCACATACAAGCTAATTAAAAATAGTCATGGTGTTACAGGACATCTGTAATTGGCCTTGTGTGGAAGCTTTGTATTCCACTGGTAATTACAATTATTCTCTTATTGCAACTGACTTCAGCTTCACTAAATCGACCATTTATTTTCTCAGCTGCCTGGGCCATGGCTGAAAACACAGGAACCATTCAACTACCATCCTCCTCTTTCACACTGTGGTTTACAGGAAACATCCACATATTCTTCAGTTTTCCTAACACATTTTACTCCTTTAACTTGGAGCAGATTTCCTCCAATAATGTACACATTCAAGGCAAAAGCCAACTCTATTTGTACGGCAGGCTTCAAATGCAAAATAATTTTCTGCTTCTTTTTTTTCCCCTTTAGTTATGTCTCTCCCTTCAAAGTGCTGTTAGAGAAAATCCCAAGATGTAACACGTAACACCACTGGAAATGTCCATATCCCACATCCATAGTCTTAAACACAGGTTGGACCTTCAGCCTGTGTCAGAACTAGGCAGTTTCACAAGAGTTTCATAATAATTGGCATAGCTCGGTTTTTAGGCACTTCCTCTGAAAAAGATTTTGCAGACAGAGTTCTAAGTCTGGTGTCAGTGCAAGCCCACAGAGGTCTTTATTCTTATTCCTTACAGAAAAGAAAAAAGGCCTGAGATTCTTTGGAAATCCAGTCACCTGTAGGCAAAGTGTCAGATTTTTAAAGCAAAGAACCAACACAGTTGTTCGTGGGAATTTCACAGTGGATGATTTTGCTGAAGACAAAAAATTATACATGGAAGTATGTATAGGGTCCTGAATTCCTCTTCAGAATAAGATGACTAAAGCAGAGGAATGACGATGCTGCTTGCTCACACCTGGATCTGGGCACATTTTAGAGCTGAAATAGTCAACATATTTACATATATATAACATGTTATATTTATAACCATAAGAACAAATATTCATGAAGTTTCTTGGAGGAGAGAAGTGACCTACAAATTTGGAACAAAATCATAGAACAGTTTAAGTTAAAAGAACAAAAGAAAAATTAGGATAGCCAAAATCATTATTTTGACATCTTCAAATAACATTTTTTCTATTTTGAAAACTGACCAAATGCGATTTTGAAAGGGAATTAAAGGAAGTTCAAACAAATTTAAATGCCTCAGCAAAACTTGGATGCTGCCAAAATATTTTATCCAATCAAAACAGTTGCTTTGTTTGTTTATTTCCTCATGAAAGACGGGAATTAATTGCTTTCCGCATACGAAAATAAGCAATTTGCAGCATGTGCTAGAGTCACCAGTTAGTGTCACATCTTGTGACCTGACGTGACTAACCCACATAAGGTCTGGTGGTTTCTGACTGGCTGCTGCTGCTGTGGGAGCGCTCACTGGTCCCCCTGTGCAAACTCTTTGAACTGTCAAGGAAACATCTAACTCCCCTCCCACACACAAAACCGTCTGCTGCTGCAGTATTTCCCTGTATAGCCTTATGCTAACCTGGACTGCTGTAACCTGAACATTGGCAAAATATAAAGCTTTAATTAAGGCTGTTTTAAACACTCATCATTCCTGAGATTTCCTCCTAGTGAATCATTGGTTTATTTTTGCACCCCTGAGCCAGCCGTGCCCGCTGCAGCAGCAGCTAGCAGGGAAAGGACGCATGGGGACGGTCGCTTGTCCTCCAAAAAAAGACATTTGTTACTCTCCTTGCACTACCCTTTTTTCCCCTCACTAAACCACATCTTAAAGGCAAAAGAGGAAACGTAGTGCCTGGGGCTGCTCCTGGGCACAGTGCAGAGGGGCACTGGTGCCAGTGGGTGAGGGACTGGCGGAGGCAGAGGGGTCCAACACAGCGACTTCCCCACTGGGGCTTCCTTCTGCAAGAGCATCCTCCCGCTGCATAGGCTGCCTCGGTGATGGCGGGTCCTCGGCACCAACCAGCTTCCTAAAATGCATTTGGCAGGCAGGGCCAGAGAGCTTCACTGGCCAAAACAAACTCTGTGTGAACCTTCTTGTCTGACACAGGAGCCCTGCTGCCAGCCAAGGGTGCCAGAAAAGCTTACTGCAGCAAACCAGTGGCCTACACCTCCTTCTTCTATACCTTTTCCCGCACTACTCTCTCCTACAGCAATATGCAGAGCCTGGAAGGGAAACAGGCATTACAGTAGGGGTGGCTGCAGCAGCATGCACATCCCTGGCCCGCGTTGGCAGACTGTCTCAGTGCCCCATGATTTGGCTTCACTCTCCCCAGAGCAGAGCTGAACACCTGGGCCATGCTGCAGAGGCTAAAACGGGGCTCTTTCGGGCATTCAAACAAGAAGATCCTAATGCAGGAAACAGTACCAATGTGGGTTTGTAAAATACGCTCTATATTTTGTTGTTTTACAAATGTTTTTTCACCAGCTTGTCACAAGGTGTATCTTCTCAGATACTCTGTCAGTAAAACATCATTAGTAACAGTAAACATACACACATTCTTTAAAAAAAGTACACACTGGACTAGAGTAAGCAAATAATGGAATAACAGTGTCAATGCCCCATAAATTTATGCAAATCAAGTTTAAAAAAAAAATAAATCAGCATGTACTTGATTTTGTTTAATTTTTGCATTGGGACATGCAAGAAGAACCAGGCACTGCCACAGATTTTTATGTTATTCTTGTATTGCAGCAGCTGCAGAGACAACCATTGTCCCAGGCACTGTCTACTGAGCTATAGCAACGTGCTGGATTTCACCGAGTCTTATCAGCTACGCCACTGAGTGTCCTTAAGCTAAAGCCCCACTTTGAAAGGAAAATATGTCATTGCAAACATGCTGCTTTAGCATCTCAAGATTTTCCAGCTAATCTCTTACGAGGTACCAGAAGCACAGTCTCAAGAAGCCAGGGATAAAGGATATCTGGCTGTGAAGAGTGCCTGGCGGCTTCCTTTTCATTATCCTGGAAAATAAATAATTCGTTGCTAGCTTTGTGCTTGCAGAGTTCACAGGAATTGTCACCTAAGCATAATCCCTACTTTCAAGAAGGAAGAAAAAAGAAAATCAAGCCAAGCAAACCTGTGTTGGCAATCGACTAAGAAATGCAAAGAAGATTAGACACTCCTTACAGTTTCTGTACTTTTTACAGATGCATAATCGCCCATTTTGATGGGATTTTTCTTCAATACTTTCAGCTATTTCCCTTGCTACAGTTTACATATCCATATCTTCCACTTGACTTGTCGCTATCGATACACCTTGCAAGACCACGTCCAGTGTTATTTGCAGGCCAGCCAAAAAAGCAAACCGCTTCTGCCTCTGAGTATTGCTCCACAATGCTTCTAGCAGCAAGGGCTGAGTTTTCCAAGGCCTGGGACGGGATGCCGAAGCACTGATGTCATTTGCCTGAACCGCCAGGCCCTTCTTTTCCTGTTTCCCTTCGCTCAACAAAGTCCTGAATCATTCCGGCTCCACCATGTGACTCAGAGCTTGTTCCATAAATAATTGGAAGTAGGAGGGAGATGAGAGCAATAAAAACAGAACCTGAAAGTGCTGGAATGAGACTGGTTGCCTTGGTGTTGTGTTTTTTCTTTTCCTTTCCATAAGGAAATCTGTTCTTTAAAAAGGAAAAACGACAAAAAGTCATCTGCTTTATTTAGCAAGAGTTAGCAATGCATGCTTTGTTCCCTGTAATGGGCCAAGCTGATGTTACCAGGAGCAGCTGGCTGATAAATATTTTTCAGTATGGCTTCATATACTCCTCAAACTCTTATACTGAATTTGGGATGAGAGGATCCCAAGCAGATTTGGCTGAATACAAGCCAGAGGAAAAAAGTTCCTCTGATGGCTCCATTTTGTGCTGTTGTAGGTATTTATTAGGCACCAGATATCTCATTTGGAATAGCAATAAGACCTTGCAATCCACTAGCACCTTCCAGACAATACTTAGCAAATATTAATTACATTAACCTTCAAACACTCCTGTGAGGTAAAGCAGAATCTTTACCTATCTTATTCCTATTTTAAAGACAAGACAACAAGACAAGGGCAAGAATAGCTATTTATGCTGACAGCCAATAAATCTGCACTAAAACATGAGTAAAATAAAAGGACTGTCACATGATGCATATTAAACTAAAAAGGTTACGTACTTTGTTACGTGGCTTGGATGAACTACATATAAAACCGTATTACCTAAGCACCAGGAGCAAGGAGAGGTATCACAGAGTTCTGACATGCTGTAAAAAATGTGGGAGTGATAGTGCAAGGGAGAAAGCAAGCAAGGAAATAAATTGCATTCAGGGCCAAATATCTCACTGATCGTTTAACATGATGTGCTCCAAAACAAGAACAATTTAGACCTGTGAGAGAGATTTAGCTGGCCTAATTTTCCCTGTACACCAATGATCTAGACAGTAGGTTATTACTAGGTTACTACACATTCGGGGCAGGCTGGGAGCATTGAGCTGCCCCATGCCACAAACATCCTCTAACTCATTAACAACATGAAGGTTTTATTGATTATACACTGATACTACATGCATACCCCGAATTGGCCGATACTTTTCTCTTGGGGCACTGCTGATTTGTGTGGGCATTGTTTCTACTGGACAATTCATATCTGAATGTATCATGTAACCTGTTCCGATCTCTGTTCTCTTACTACTTTCTGTGTTGCCCAAATGGCTGAGCTGACCCACAGTCCATGGCACATTTACAATACGTCCACCCATGAAGACAGTTTCAAGACTGTCAGGGCTGTGTTTGCACCACAGAATTGTCACTATGGGAGCATGCTGTGCAAAACAGCTGTGCCTGTGGATGGCTGTACTTGAGGTGCCCGTTTCCTTTGAATATCTCCAAATCACCCTTGTGATTATTAACTCATCCATGATTGCAGCTCTGATTCCCATTATTACACGTTCCAGAGCAAAATGGGAATTGATATCAGAGCATCACTGGTAAATCTCTGCCAGGAAAGAGCTCTCCTTGAAGTGGTCACAAGAAAAAAAAAAAAAAAGAAAAGTATCAAAATAATAACAGAGCAAGAAAAAAAAGTAGTAAAAACTCTCTACAATTCATATTTATTCATCACCGAGGGCTGCTCTTCAGCTATCTTGCCACTGAGTGCTTTAAGGCATTTCTTTCACCTTCAGCTCCCAACAAAAGTTCAGGAGATCTGTCATACAGGTCTGTTATGTCTTAGTTGTTCGTGGCTTGGTCATTACTCGTGAGTTAGAGCAGCTCATTCATTCTCCACAGAAAGGCACCAGCCTTCTCATCTTCTAAGTCCAGTTTTTCTGCCAAACTGTAGCACTGACACCCTCTGGGCGCAATTCAGACAATTTTCTCATCCACTTCAATGAGCCTTGACTCCATGTTAAGAGGGTAATTTCTTCCCACAGCTTCAGGGAACATCAAATGAAATTGGACTGCCACTTACCAGACCCCATCTGTCTTCTTTTTAGGGCAACCTAAGTCTTCAGTGTACATGATCTGCTTCCTTTTCATTTCTTTCAGCCTGTGTCAACTTACCCTTTTACCTCTGTTTTTCTTCCACAACACAAAATAATCTGTCTTATCCTCATATATGGCTGGAAATTCACCAGCACGGTTTGATCTCCAGGGGAAGAGGTAATCCCAAATTTCCCTTGTGTGGAATATTTCAGGTGCATGGAAGAACTGCTTTCTTGAGGATGCTGCTGCCTGAGCCCTCTAGCAATTCTGCTTGCTGAAAACCATGCAGGAAAATATCAGTGCTACAGCAGGTAGTACTATCTGTTCAAATACCCAGGAGTATCTGTTCACAGTGCATTCTGCAACAGGTTTCTTCACACCAGCTTTACTTCTTGTCTACTGCTGTACTGGCCACCTCAGCAGAGCAGCTTCTTTGCCCCTGCAAAGCTATTCCAAGCAAGATGAACCAAAAAAGTTTTCCAGGTTTCTCTCCCACAAAAGTCTTTATGGGACCCAGTTCTTGGATCTGACTTTATTAGGATGAGGTGGGTCAGGATAAAAAAATCCTCCCAGCTTGTTCTTGCTGTCTTTCCAGCCCTGAAGCAGGTAAGTGCTGTCCTCAAAATGTATTAGGCCCACCTCTAGAAGGATTAGGATTTTTTACTCAAGGCAGACAGTCAAAACAGGAGATGCTGCAATCCACAGCAAAAGACAATTTAAAATTAGGAAGAGAACCTACAGCTAAAGAACAAAGAAATCTGCTGGATGTGTGTCTCACGGTCATCACAGTATTATCTCCAAGACAGTTTTTCAGCACAATAATGGTAGGAAGACAAAACAAGGGACCTACCAGGTCATTCAGTCTAGCCCACTGCTAATACAAGCACCACACCAACCTTTCCCATCCTAAGCACAGCAAGGTCCATCTTAGAAGCAGTCACAAATCCCATTTGTGGGGCTACTGTTTGAATGCCTAGAAACCATTTTCTAATTTCAAGCCTGAATTTATTCCTGGTCATTTGTATTCCAAAGCATCCATGGCTCCTTTTCTCCTCTCTGGTATTTACCCACCTGATACATTTCCAGACAGCAAACATATCCCATTTCTGCTTTTGTTTTGCAAGGTTAAACAAACCTTTCCCTTCAATTTCCTACTGTAAAGCAGGATCCCTGTCCTGCTGATCTTTCTCACTGCCCTATTCTGCATCTACCAGTTCCAATTCACCTTTCTTCAGTGAGAGTGATCAGAACTATTTGTCGTATTGAAGTTAAAATTCACTAACTCAAAATAGGGAGAAAAGGGATGACTTTTGAAGACCAGCTTAAAACTTGTAAAAAAAATACCCCAAGTTAGAACTAAACTCTTTCACTCCTTATATTTGTGGAGAAAGACTTAAGGAACAGCATTATCTGGCTTCTTTAAAAAAAAAGATTAGATGGTCTATTGGCCATCACTACTAATATCCTTTATAATTGTGTTATAATTTGATCCCAGGCTCAAAAATAAGTTGATAGAAAATAAATTGTAAGGCTTGTGGGATCTCTACTGTGTCATGGTAACATTGCTCCCGTCCCTGAACATTGGGGCAAGAGCCTGAGGCAAGAAGAACTCAAGTGAAAGCCTATTCATTGATTTCAGCTTCACAGGAGTGATTCCAAATTTCTGAGCCAATGGACTTTTTCAAGTCCACAAAATGTCCCTTTTCTAGACAGCAGTAGAGCGTGGTGCATGGCCTGCCAAACAGCTGTAAGGCCCCATACATCCTTGCAGCCCCAGTGTTTGCCACCTATTGGAATATATTCAACATAAGTGCTGATGCAACATTTGTGTCCAGCCAAAACTACTTTCTGTAGCCTTCTGCCCATGGAGGGTTCCTCGGAGCAAAGTCTGGGGGATCCTTCCCTAGGATCATCCTTGGACACGCTCTTTCAAATAAAGTTTTTGAAAGACTACTGACATGTTTTCTCAGGCCAGATGTAAAAATGCCCTCATACTGAAAAGCAAATGACTCTACCTGGCAATTATTTCAGTGACTTTGTTCCTGCAGACCGAGCAGGGATTCTCATCAGTTGTGAAGGCAGCATAATGAAACCACAGCACATACTGTCAGTTTGCCACGGTAGGAGACCTTCCAGGGAAAACGTGTGTCACCTGCTGGTGGTACCATCCTGTCTTGCATGGATGCATTCTGCAAGCAGGAAAAGGGGAAAGCCAAGAGATTCCCACTGCCATCTGCTTTCTGTCCTTTACACCTGAAAATGTATGTTACGAACAAACGAAAGAAATATATGCAGGCACTGGAGCCATAGTGCCAACAACATCCTCAGAGTATTGTCCTGACTTTCTCTGTAGGCTGTTTTGGAACCTATCAAAAACAGAGCGATTTCTTCCATACTTATAACAGAAATAATGTTCATAAAAGAAAAATATGGCTTGACTGACTCAAGCAATTGCTCCACTTCAGCACTTATTGTTTCCTCGTTCTCAAGAATAGCTATTGTCCTTATTTGACCAGGTTCATTCCAATTGTACATATTTTGTAGATTAGATTTATGCAGGCATAAGCTAGTGTTCTACTCATATATAGCAGAAAGGAACAACTCCCTTGGGCTTTAACTTTTCCAACTTTCAGCCTTTCTAAGGCCTGTAGTGCATGCTCAGTTAGGTTTACATGACAATGGGAATGAGAGTCGTTTGTTTCTAGGTCTTTTCATTTGGAGATACTAGAGACATACATCTTGTTCATAGCACAAAAGATTTTTCAAGGTGTCAAGTGGGGATCAATGAAACACTTTCACCAGTATTGGTTGAAGTCACAGAGAATTCACTGTCTCAAAGAAGGCTCTGGCTCTCATGCCTGCTCTATTTTCTTGCAGGAGACTCTGTATACGTATTTTTTCATGGGTGAGAACCATTACAGAAGCAGAAACCAAACTGAATTTTAAATTTGCTCACTAATATTTTCTTGACCTAAGGCCCAACATACTGGGTATTGCCAGAGAGAAAAACATTAAAGTAGCTGTAACTCAGAAAAGTTCTGGTAAAGGGATGGAAGCCAACTCAAAAGGCTAAGCCCTTCCCTCAAGAAGTCTATGGGAGGCTAGTACTGGGAGAGGATCCGGGTCATCTGACAGTACTCGATGTCTCATGAATAGGTCCTTAGCCTGAGTTTAAACCTTCCATTCCCATCACAAAGATTTATTAGCTCATCTGCCTTACACCATAAAACTCTACCAGTAAATTCAAGCATGCTCACGATGTGCCTACGAAATTCCAGCACTGTTACCTATGCTAATAAACTGTGAGAGAGTTCCCTGGCATGAAAGTAGCCTGCTCCAACTAGTGCTTTCCCAAGCAACTTCTGGACCTGTTTTGGTAGCTGCAGTATGCCAGGAACCACACTCAAGCAGCAGTTTGCTTGCAGCCACCTAGCACAGGCAAACCCAGCTCACCAGCATAGATGCAGGCTGTTCCGTGCCAGTTGGTCTCAATGGCTGGGAACATTCCCAGGCACGTTTAGTTTACTAGTATAAACCCAGCCTAAGTCCTTTTACAAAATTACAAAGTAAAATCAAATTGCCACTGAAAAGCTGTTACACATATGGTTTTGATAGTGTACGATTTTGCAAGTGTCTGGCATTTTCTGGGCTTGCAGTGCTAAATAGCGTGCTCCAGTTGCATACACTGATAAAATTTTATGGTTAGCAGTGGAGTTGCTGTGTTGCAGAACTCCAGAAAGGCTGTGATGAACCAGAGCCTTTAGAACGACTAGGGTAGAAGAACCTAAAAAAAGGTCTGAGGTTTCTGAGGTCAAGTTTGGCCATGACCTAAGTTGCTATTACTAAACTTTTTCTGTATGTGACAATCTCATGATAATTTTCTGCTGTGTCATTGCAATTGCCTCCCACAGCTAGGCACCATCTGAAACAATTCCAAGAAAGCAACTGCTCTCCTATTATGAGAGAGCAAAGTTGGAAACACAGATGTGATAGACTGGACGTCTGACAAACTCTAGAGTATATTATTTTTAACTCCAGTCACAAGACTTAAGGTTGTCCCATTAAATTACTGAAATAAAGATAACATCTTATTTTCCCCAAATACAGCATGCAGTCATTGAGGTTGCAAGGGAACTCCAGAGGTCCTTCAGTCCAACTTCCTGCTCAAAGCAGATCCGGTTAAATCAGGTTGCTCAGTGGCTTATGCAGCTGTGTTTTGAATATCCCCAAGGGTGGTAAGTTTACAAGTCCTCTAAGAACAGGTTCTAGTATTTGACCACCTTCATGGGGAAAAATATTATCTTTATATAAAATCAGAATTTCCTATGTTCCAGCATGTGTTTGTTGCCTCCTTGGCCTGTCATAGTATGCCCCTAAGAAGAGCCTGGCCCTATCTGTTCACCAGAACAGGTTCCCCAGGGCAGTGGTCACAGCACCGAGCCTGACAGAGTTCAAGAAGCGTTTGGACTACGCTCTCAGACACACGGTCTGATTTTGGGTTGCCCTTTAGGGACCTAGGAGTTGGACTCGATGATCCTTGTGGGTCCCTTCCAACTCAGGATATTCTACGATTCTATGATTCTATCTTCTCTGTATTGTCCACTAGGTAGTTGTAGACACCAGTAAGATCTCTCCTCAGCAGTGACAGGCGCAGCTCTCTCAGCCTCTTTTCATACATCTTGTGCTCCAAGCCTCTAACCATTTTCGTGGCCCTCCACTGAACTTGCTCCAGCATGTCAATGTTTTTCTTGTACTGGGGAGGCCAAAACTGGACATATGCTCCAGATGCTGTCTCACAAGTTTCCATGACCTTCCCACGGACTGAGGTGAGTCTGAGCAACCCGTAACTCCCTGAATCCTCTTCTTGAAGGCAGGGGTGATGATTGCCTTTTCCCAGTCATCAGGAACCTACCTCAACCACTACAACTTTTCAAAAAGGATAGAGAGCAGCCACACAATGACATCAGCTGGCTCCATTCTCACCTTTTGGTGCATCCTGTGTGGTCCTACGTACTTCCATATGTCAGATTGGCTTAGTACTCCCTACTGTATCTACAGAACGTAGTAACATTCACATTCCCACAGACTCTGCTAGTAGGCTCAGGGAAGCTGTAAGCATGAAATTAGATTATTTTGGTTTCTGTACCTTTTAGACATATATCTGGTCAGTCATGTGCACTGAAACTGTAAGTCAACAAAGTCTTTATTCTACTCTTTATGCTCAAATGGGCCAAATTCAGATTGCACTGCAACCATAATTCTTGCTCTTCTCAGTTTCCAAGGGCAAGACTTTGGCAATATTTTTTTCAATGCATGATTTAGTATATATTTGTAATATATGGTAGAATACAAGATTGAAAACAAAAAGCTCAACAAATAAAGGCCAACCCCTTACTCTCTCAAATTAGAAACATGGATGAGCAAAGTCCAAACAATTTTTTTTCCTCTTTGTGTCTATATGTATGTATATGGTGCCAGCTGTGTAGATGGACACCTATAAATGTTAATCAAAATGTGCAGCATTCTTTACCAGAGGAGTTTATGAGATATGATCTGGCCTTTAAAGCAATTGGTCTGGGTCTTTCATAATAAGGACAGCCGAGCTCAGTTCAGTTCACTGTGATTGATGATAATTCTGATTGCTCCCATTAACAGACTTCCCATAGTATGAACAATCAGAAAAAAATGTCACTACGTTCACTGGGGAAACCTACATACCATTTAATAAAGCACGAATCTAACAAACCTCTGTGTCACAAGGGCTACTCTCCCTGTTAAAACACTTTTGGGTCAGGGCAGGAGACTACACCATTCACTGAGCATTTAGGCCAGCGAAGGCAGATCCCGTTGTGTGGGCAGTCCCCTAAGCGAGGCATCAAGGATTAATAGGATTAATTACAGGACATTTTCTACTAACAAAGGTTCAAAACCTTGTGATAGAAGATATACTGTACCCTGACAATTATTGAATTCAGTCTTGAACAGACTGCCAACATGAACTTTGTTATTTGGTCTGCATCTTTCGCAGTGACTCATGCTGTAAGACATTTGTCAGGGGAATACTCGTACATACAGAAATACAAGCAGAGGGCAAACAGGCACAGTATAATAAAGGGAGGTCAAATTATGTTTCCATTAACCTTGAGAGCACCTTTTTAGAAGGAGACGGAAAAACAAAACAACAAACAACCAAACCTAACCTCCAGCTAAAAATAGGAGCTCTTCAGCTGAGCTCTTTTGTACCAGAGCAAATATTTATAGATTGCTTAGAACTCCTGAATAATGGGGGTTTTAATGGAGACTGACAGGTTCTTAGTTAAAATAGTGCTAACGGGTACCATGATGAGGCTTCTCTACCCTTTACCACAGGGACCATTGTGCAAGCAGCCCGTTTGCAGTCTCTAAAACCATGTATAATTCATGCTACATAATTAATGACTCCTCAGAGTAAAGCAAATGATCATTCCAGGAGCTTAACAGCAAAGTAAGTTAGTAAATAAATAAATAAAGCCTACAGCTTTCAGATTTCTGTCACATCCATCAGGAAAGTCTCAGAATAAAATGCAGAGAGAAAGATCTGTTAAAAACAAAACAAAATAAAACAACAAAAAAAAAATAGCATGTTTTTGACTGGCATCCATCTGCAACTGGAAGTGATGAGGAATTTGGAGTAAAGGGACAGAGCACTCAAATTTTTAAAACTGTATGTTTTCATTTAAGAATTACCAGTGTTCATTTTCAAACTTTCCTCTGGAAAATAAATGGCTTATTATAATATCCAAAACTGTCAAGAAACAAGCAAGAGACCTGCAAAGTTCTTTGTCCAGCCCTGGGGAGGGCTTTCTCTGGTGACAATAGATAACCCAGAGCATGTTTAAATTACTCAGATGCTAAATTCCGTGAAGAAATGGTGGGTTACGTTTACTACTAGTAGCATTAATAAACAACTTCCTTTCCATTCTTTCCAGTCCCATCCCGACCCTTTTTTAGGGCACGGGATTTTACAGGGGACAGCTGAGTAGTCAAGGTCTCAGTGTCAGTCCAAGAGATTGAGATATTTGGCTCTAGAGCTTGGATTTGGCTAACTGTAGAGATGGGGCAGAGCAACAAAGAAGAGAACCAAGGCTAAACCTCGACATCTTCAGGACTCGGCATGCCCACACTCTGCATCTGGAGCATCCGTTCACCTCCGCAGCAGAATTGGAGCCCGTAGAAGTAGAATTGGTGTAGAAGTATTAACAGCTACAAACACACAAGGTCTGTATTAATCCCTATGACTTTTATACATCCATGTCAGAGTGATTTTCCTTATGACTCAATCACCAAGATAATTCTGGAAGCTTTTATGCTGGCAATTCCAAAGCATTCTTCTCCTCTTATGAAAATGTTAGTATGTCTTTGGGGTGTGGCATATAACTTGGAAATAAATTTTGGCTGAGGGCTAAGGCTAACTAAGAAGAGTGGGAATGACATTTTGCAAGAGACAAACTTTCTTAATTTATCTTAGTAATTACTGTGAACACCTGAGATATTTAATTTTGAAACAACATAATCTAAAATATTTCTTAACAGGCTATACCAGACATTGCAAAGTACTGATACTTACAATACCAGATTTAGAAAAGTTCAGTACAAGAACTGGCTTTAAACCAGTAAATAAACAATGCCTCTTATTTTGCTTCAGATAGCTAGAGGGGGTGGCCAAATAACAGTTTGAAATCAGAAAAAATTAAGTCCAGCTTTTCTTATTTTGCTAATAAAGTAAATGTAGTTTTGGTGTTTCATCCTCTTGGGTGACAATCATAGTAATGATTGCTTAAAGAATTTGTTAACTTTAAACACAACACCTCTTTGATTTTGCGTATCATTAGATTTTCTCTGAGTGCCAGTCATAGTTGCAATGCATGCCAGCTACTGTCCTTTTCCTCACAAGTGGCAGCCTTCCAACAACCTTGGCTATATATAACTTCTTGAGTGTTTGAGGAATTTAGGGAATGAAAAATCTCCAGCAAATTAAGCTGCACAGGTCTGTAGTAGAAGCTTGAGACCTATCCCTGCATTTTGTAATTAATGGTAACTCAGGAATAAATATTTTGTTGGGCCCTGTACAGTATGTTACACCTACAATCCACCCAGACCACGGATTCTGGATGTCTCCTTCAGTAGCAGTGCTCGTGTGAACCTCCATCAGCTCCCATCCCCTCCACAGCTATTCATTTCCAGTATTCCACCACCCCCTCAGTGGTGCCAGGACACTTCTTGATTAGAAACTCATATTTGAACAAACTTCAGGTGGTATCACTTTGCTCTTAGGGAGCATTTATTCAGGATGTGGTTATATAACCCATCTATAAACAGCACAATGTAAACTGATCAGGGAATTGATCCAGGTTTTACATTGGGATATTTTTAACCCAAATAAATTCTCTGATCTGATTCACCAGTACAATGAATGAAGAATGAAACAAAAATGAGAAGACAGATGGCCCCAAAGCTGGCAATAGCCGCAAGAGAAACATCTGTAGATGTCTTAAATTCTCTTCCCATGTC
Source organism: Anseranas semipalmata (assembly GCA_013399115.1). Classification (NCBI taxonomy): domain Eukaryota; kingdom Metazoa; phylum Chordata; class Aves; order Anseriformes; family Anseranatidae; genus Anseranas; species Anseranas semipalmata. The sequence continues at coordinate 904,570 of VXAA01002967.1, read as the reverse complement.
CACAAGTCTCCATCAAGCAGTTTTACGCCAAAACCGATGCCTTTATCTCACCTACTGATGGAGCATTTTGACATCCCTGTAGGTAACAAATTAAACCTAAGAGCAGCTTCCCAAGCAAGAATCAGGAAGAGCATTCAGGGAGTTCATCCTCTGCCAGTGGCACTGGTTTCAGATGAAAACACGATGATCGGGAGGAGGGCTCCATCTCCTCTCGTGCTCAGCATGTGCTAGCAGAGAGCCAGCCCTCTGGCTGGATGTGGTCAGGAAGTGGTTAAGGCAATGCAGAAAGACGCCAGGGCATATCTCAGGACGCTGCACATCAGCTCAGTTCAAGTGGAGGATTCTCACTGCACAAGTTTAGACTGCTTGTATAGTGAATGGAGAGAGGAAAACTCCCTCATGCAGGCACTCCCAGCCACCCTCTGCAGGTCCCATTGGCTGCATACGATGCCTACAATTTTATTTTAGGCTTTTAAGCTAGGTGAATAGAGCCAGCCAAGGTGAATGTTACATATATGTCTCTGTACTTACTTTTGTCACTTTGAGGGCTAAAGGAAATTAACAGAGCCTTTAACATTGTGGATTGCTCAAATCCCAGGAAAGCTATTACAAATGTGTACTCGCAAAAGCCATCAAACAGCAGTATGTAACAAATTGTTCTGAAGAAGGAAACCTTCACTTAGCAGTTGAAAATTAGATCTTTTTTTTTCACTATTCTCTTACTGCAGTTTCACATATCATTGCTGGACATTTGAAATTTTATCTGGACACCCTTGCATACACAAAAACAATTTCCACCTTTTTTGTTGTAACTCTGTACATGGTGGTGTACAGAATTCATCTGGATCCCAGTGTGCATTTTTTGCCTTACACCTCTCTGTTAAGACAGCAAATGTAGCAGATGCACCAGCAGGTGTTAAGTTTCAGACCATCTAGGAGAATGTTACAATTTCAAAATTCTTTTTCCCTTTTGTTCAAATTTCCCATTCACTGAGTAGAGTGAGGACATGTATCTCTCGTCTTGGTTCCCTGTAAATACATTCTTTCCTCTTTCTTCAAAGATGCAGTAGGAAAATCAGCTTCTTAAACAGCTGGGCAAGGCTAACAGTTTCAGCAACTACGATTATGAGATGCAAGGTCAGAGGCTCTTAGCTGCAGGACAGTCGGGTCCATCCCCACCAGAACTTTATAAGCTATGATAAAATTATTCTTCATTGTTCTGTCTTTACACTATCAAGCATGGGGGCATAACACAATGGAGCCAGCACATGATTAAGATGTAACAACTTCTCATAAATGTTGGAGTTTTTTAATGCTCAAATGCGTTACAGAGTTCTCGTGCATTTGTGCACCTGTGCAGCAACCCTCATGAGGATTTTGCTGGCTGTCCCCCATGTCCTCAGAGGCAGGCATGTGGCAACTTGGGCTGAACATAAAAAGGAAGGCAAAGGAGAAAGTTAAAAGGTGTTAAAATGTTACCGGTCGTTTTCTGCTGTTTTTTGATATGTAACAACTAAATATATTCATCTTGTTAGCACAATCTTAGTAATGAATAACCCAGACTGTTCTTGTTTCGTGTGATATTGTTCTCCTAAATCTCCACTGCATTATAGTTGCAAGCACACATGCACATACACTCTGATACAAAATTTGCTGCTGTGATCCCACCAGCTCAAAAGCATTACAGCCAGCGCTGGCACCAGCAGAAGAGGGAAGGAAGCACAGCATATTTTTGAACAATGATGTTAAGCAAGCTATTAATTAGAATTTGTTATGTTCAGCTCATTCCAGAACACTGTACTGAAGGCACAGTACAAATCTGTCCTTTCTAAAATATTTTCTCCTGCAAGACTCACATTCATGCAGAAGGCAGATGTGCATCTGTGGTTTGCAGCCTTTCAATAAATAAGTTGCCCTCACAACAAAAATTTAACAACCCAGAGAAAGCAACAGATGAACTCTGTTTCTAAAAAAGCAGAAGAAATTTTCCTGATACGAGGATGTCACACAGAAATGTACTTGAACAGAACATCTGTTGTGTATAATCTGATAGTAGTCTAGTTTTTGTACTGCACAAAGAGATCCTAAAACACGGGCAGATGCATGGTTAAAGGATGGTCCTCATCCTGTGCTACTCTCTCCTCTTAGATGGAACAAAACGTCACTCCTATCAGAGCGCCGTCTCACTGTCAGCACACATTTGGACAGCCTACGACCCTATGGCTTGTTTTATGGAGTACCAGCCTTGTATCAGCCAACCTGAGCCTTTGTCCTTGTGAAATCATGCCAAAAGCTGCTCGGGCCAGGGACAGATGTCCTTTGTTCCAGAACAGATGCGGCCTTGCTTTGTGCCCTTTCTTTCACGGCCCCCCGGCTGGGGCTGCAGTGGCACCCTGTCCCCTAACGCGCCACGTCTGACATCTGCCGTAGCGGCACAGGGGACATCCTTGCCGTGGATGCGGAGCAGCTGCACAAGCCGCAAAGGCGCTGCCGCCGCGCAGCTGCCAGCATCCACTCGCTGCTGCCGCCACATGCACGCGCGTGGGGGACCGCTCGCCCCCGGGTCTGCCTTTCGTGACTGCGGGAGGTGACACGTCTGTCATTGCCTGTGACTGAAACCGGTGCTGAGGAGGTAAAGCCTCAGGATGTGGGGAAACACTGGAATCGCTATGGCTGAGTCAGCAAGCCCCAGCTGCTCTCCTGCCCGTTTATCTTACAGCAAGCCTCCCATTGCACCACACTTGCTCGTTAAATTACAAAATGTGTTGGAATGGTCTCAGCTCTCCAAAAGCAGAACACAAGGTCTGAATTTGCATCCCTAGGCTGGCTATTTCTTGGACTTCTCTCTCTTCCTCAGGCATTGACACAGGCTTCATATCTCTCCCCCAGCACTAAACATCTCCCAAAGATTATCTTTAATACACAACTTCTTTCAAGCAGACTAATCTTGCCCATTGTTTGGACTTGCACAATACAGCCTTCAAACAAGAAGTGCAAATAAGGACGTTTGTACGTTGTCTCCTCATCCCTCCTATGTGAACAGCCAAGAGACCGACAGGGAACAGAGTCTTAGATCTTGGATTTGGTTTATACACTGCAATAAAATTGCTATCCAAAATGTAATAGCAAGACAGGAGAAGGACTCCTTGGGTATATTCATAGACTGCACAGGCATCTCCTCAGAGAGAGTCTTTGAAACTCAGGGCAAATAGCTTCCTCCTCAGACAAAGGCTTTTCTATCTTTTCTACATGACGTGTTGCAGGGGCCTTTCCTTGGCTTGCCACTTGGACTTCAGTCTTCAGACACAACCTCTTTCTTTGAGAAGCCCTCAGAAAGCCTTCGGTGCTGCTGGCATTGACCCCTGTGGGAAAACCTGTCAGTGCCAAGGAAGAGGAGGCGATGTTTATAATACGCAACAATTGGGTGGCTCTTTGCCAACAAGAAGTGAGGTCCAAGGGTCATGTATGCCCTTGCCCTGCTGCCTATTCTGAATGAATACTAAGGATCCCCAAAAGGCAGCCGTTGCTATAGCCTTGTGCTGAGGGTTCTTTGTTGGTGTTTCAAGGATTTTTTTTAAATTATTTTTCTGGCCACAATTTACATCCTTTTCCCAGAGTTGGTGGATGGTCAATTAACTAGAGTTTGGAGAAATCAGCAAGTTTTTGTTTGCAATCATTCATGCAAATCTTTCTCTGTCTTCAGTCTGAGCTGATTTGCAAAGACAAACAACTAAAATAAACACAGTTTTAACACTGCTTGGTTCAGAATCAACTGAATATTCAGCTCTGGAAGTACTGCTTGATTTTTAGGTAAAAGCATAGATCAGTCCAAATTTACTTCATGTTTGAAAGAGATCCATCACCAGATGGGCCTGCCTTTGAGCCAGGGGCTGATGCTGTTAGGCTGCGCTTCCTTCCCCGGAGCAGAAGCAGCAGTTTCAGGGGAAATATTCAGAGTGAAAGCTGAACCATGAGCAGGAGCCTGCCACTTTAGTCTGAAAAGACTAAAACTGAAAAGTTAACTCCACTTCCCTGGCTTTTGGGCAGGTGAAAACACCCTCAAATAGTTCCCTAGCTATTCCCCTGACTTCCCTACTCTTCAGCCCAGGCTGTTCATCTTCAGTTTTGCTAACGTGCCTGTTTGTATGGCCAAACTGTAAAACCAGTAAGGGGAAGGGTCCAGTTTAAAAAAAAAATAAAATGAAAATTTGGGGAGGGGAATAAGGAGTTATAACCCAAACTGGTTCCCTGATCCCATTCAGAATGGGATCCCACAAGCCACTGTGTGAGCCCAACTGAGAGGGGCACCTGGAAAGGAGAACGGGAGGTAAGGGCAGGCAGAGACGGATCAAGCACAACGCCTTGCCAAGCCATGACCTGCCCCGACAGGGACAGGGGCTCTGTAAGCCAGCGCTGCTCCTGCAGCACCCCTCAGATCACACCACACCACAGGGCAGCCTGAGAAGCAATTTTAAATCCCTGCAGGCCTTCAAAAGAAGATATAATGTCTGTAGCTTTGGCGGGGAAGAAAAAACAGAGGGTATGTTTCATTGCTTGTCGCCTTTTATGATTAGATACTGATCTAGAGTCCACTGAATTCATTTGAAAGACTGTTACTGAGTGCACTGTTTCGGATCCAGACTTCAGATCAAATATTTTAAAGACTTTATCAATTCTTCCACTGGATGCAAAGCACTGAGAAAGAAGCATGGGAAAAGATACAAAAAAGGAAAAAGGAACACAGAGACAGAAACAGCTGTACACCATTGAAACAGGATGTTACTACAAGACACAGTTTATAATAATTAGTTGATCAACATGCTACGCAAGGGATTTTTTCCATTTTGAACCAGTAGATGCACAGATGGGGTCTGTAACAGAACTGGCATGTGTCTGGATTTTTTTTAAGGCTGTATAATTTTACAGCCGCTACTAGCATTTGTGCGTGTTGATATAATGCTAAGAGTACTCAAACTTCAGAGAATTAACATCGCCAAACGGGCTTCCTGCCCATCAGGTGACATTGAAACTACAATAGTCCTTGTCTGGAGCAGCAGTAGTGGCTACGGCCAGACTGCGTACATCCACAAACTGTTCCTAAGTAGTAGTAATAGCAGTATTAACAGTAGTAGTAGTAATGTGATTGGAAGTCATTTAAGAAATGTAATTTTCCCCATGTTTTCAGCCAGAAGCACAGTGACAGGTAGCTTGATGAGGATCAAGCAACAGAACTGCTTTTGACGTAGAATTAGAAATGAGCTTTTCCAACTCTTGTTGCAGTACTTTTGCCATATACGATACAGTTTGCACGTGAAAGAGAGCATCAGTACATCATACCCATCTAGGCCACATCAACAAACGATATTCAAGAGCATTCCCAAGCACCCCAATGTGCTCCTCTCCACCTGTTAATTTCCCAAATGTCTTCTCTGTCAAAAATTTACTGCTTCCAGCCACACTCTCTTCAAACCATCACCAGACACAGACCAGGAGTTGGGATGGTCTAGGGACCTTTTCCAAGAGGTGGTTCACCAATGATGAGTCTCTTCTGGAGGTGATGACAGCCACCTTGCCCAAAGGTGGACTGTCCCACACGGCAGCAGACTGCTTGGGCTGATCCCAGGCACATTCTGCTTACTGAGTCTTCTGATGGCCAGTTCACAGGCGTACTAAGCGGCCAGATTTTCTATGGCAAGTTTGAGGAGGGATCATTACTTCTTCCTCATTCATCTCTGTCAGTGAGAACTCAAGAAAATGAATCAAACAACACCATTAGGAATAAAAAGCCTCAGAAAAAAGAAATATACGTCAAGAAATGTGTATTCTGACTCTCTCTAAGGACAATGTAGGGAGTACCTTTTGCTCTGGGATTTCCACAAGGGAGCAATGAACTCCTGGAGATTAGCAAATAAATATGAGTCAAAATTTAGCTGTGGAAGAGACTATGACCAGGCCAGCAAATCCTAAGCAAGTCACAAAATGGAGAAAAGTTTTTAAAACACAAGTGTGTACCCTTTGCTGGACTGTTTTACTTGTTATTTGGCCCACAGTTTCCACTGGGAAGAGTCTGGGAGAAAACGTAAGGTTGAAAAGCCAAGAGGAAAAAGCAGACAAATTTTTCTCATCTCCTGCTTGACAAAGAGGTGGGAAAGGCATCCAGGCAGGCGAGGTTAATTCCCACTTCTCCATTTTGAGGCTGCCTAGGGTACACCTCTGAACTGAGGAGGCATCAACCACTTGTCAGAAAAAGCTCGGTCTGATCTGCTAAGAGTAGCTGAAATTATGGTTTAGATAACTCTGTAAACTTCTCCACCCTTACGTACAATTGGTTTATTTTCTGGATTGCTGTTGAACAAGATAACATTGTTTTTGCAAAATCAAAGAGGGGTGAAGAACTGGGCCAAGAGGTCTATCTGTTCTTCTGGGATGAGTGGTGCTGCCCATGTCCCCTCCCTGACACTCTCATCCCCAAAGGGGGACCTCTCTGAGGCGGGCGAGGAAGGGGTTGGATCAGTCGTTTGGAGAGGCTGTCACTGACTCTTCATTTATGCAAAGATCTGTAATGTGACAGGTGGTGTAACCAGAGAATGGGCACCTTCATCCCATACTTTGAGTAACACAAGGGAGGAGTGGAGCTGGATGACTTGTCCACAAGCTCTTCTGCGAGAGATGACGGGATGTCCCTGCTGTGCAGTGGCTCCACACACCTCACTATCAACTCCTGGTTACTTCAGTGCACATTGTGCAGAGCCAGGGGTTTCTCACTAGCAGCCTGTACAAGGGGAATTCCTCACACCAAACTTTGAAGGGCTAGGGTAATCACTAACAGCATAATCACTAAGACCACTGCAGATACTGCATGCAGATCACTAGCAGTAATAGTTAATAATAAATGAAGATGCCATGGGAAAATTTACCACAAAGGTTAAACAAAATTCTTGACTACAATATAAGGAGGACATAAAACTATTAAAGAGCATCCAAAGGAGGGCTATGAAGATGGGGAAGGGTCTGGAGGGGAAGATGCATGAGGAGCAGCTGAGGTCCCTTGGTTTGCTCAGCCTAAAGAGGAGGCTGAGGGGAGGCCTCATGGCGGCCTGCAGCTTCCTCACGAGGGGAGCGGAGGGGCAGGCGCTGAGCTCTGCTCTCTGGGGACAGCGACAGGACCCGAGGGAACAGCATGGAGCTGTGACAGGGGAGGGTCAGGCTGGGTGTTAGGAAAAGGTTCTTCACCGGGAGGGTGGTCGGGCACTGGAACAGGCTCCCCAGGGAAGTGGTCACGGCACCGAGCCTGTCGGAGTTTAAGAAGTGTTTGGACAATGCTCTCAGACACATGGTCTGATTTTTGGGTGGTCCCGTGTGGAGCCAGGAGTTGGACTCAATGATCCTTGTGGGTCCCTTCCAACTTGGGATATTCTGATTCTGTGATTTTAAAACCTGGATGTGTTAGAAAAGATCAGCACTAGGGGAACCCACACAAACATGCTTCCAAAATACATCTAGTGCTATCAGTTGAGCTGGTCTCTACCAGCTCACACTAAGTGCGAGGGGTCCACTAAGCAACTCAACACCCTTGAAATATCTATTTAAAAAGTACGGCTATAGCAGGAAAGCCTAACCTTAAGCTATGCCTCTATCAGAGACCTATACATAAAAATATTACACTAAAAGAAGCTATTCCAGCATTTGGGCACTCCTAAGACTGGTCCAACTATTCTGCACAAATATTGGAGGATGTGTCCTGATCCCTTGGATACAACCCAGTAATATGCCACTGCAGTCATATTTATAAGTGTTTTAAAAGAAAGACCCATATAATGCTTATCTGATCAAACCATGAGCTCAGTGGTTAAGCAATAAAACTGCAGTTTTTTTGGCCTTTATTACCACACAAGTCTTAAAATCTCTGACATGTAATATGACATCTAAAAGTGACTCTTGATACCTGCTTTTAAAAGTATAGCTATCTTAGACAGGAAAATAATAGAGTAAAAACGTAGTAATAATTGAGGCACCCATAATCTAATAATCTAGTAATCAAGAGCATCTCTGAAGGGCTTCCTATTTTGGATGGATTCTACTACAAACAATTAGCAACCTCAGTGAATCAACAGCCCTAAGAGCTGAAACTAGTAGAAGCAGCCACTGCATGGTCCAGCACCACGATGAACATCACCAATCCAGAATAAGTTGCAAATTCTGAGACATCAGGTGAAAAAAACACCACCAGCAAAAAACAAAACAACAGAAGTCAAGTTCTGGAGCAGCTAGCATAAGAAATGCAATGCCATGCCACAGATACTGTGGCTCGGTAGAGCCACAGATTTTTTCCAGTATGTTTGTCATTCACATTATTGCCTCCTCAACAGCTGGTAGCTGAATTCCCATCACACAAAAGCTTTTCAGAAAGAAATCCCTCAGAGATAGCCGACTTTCCCATTTTTTTTTCTTAATTTCTTTAGCTCTGTGGAAGGCCCACCCACAGTTTTGGCTCCCTGTTGCAGCTCTCTATTCAGTTTAAGTTCTTTTCTTGCTCAGCTATTTAGAGCTCCCATTTACTGCAAAATGTCTGCAGGGCTCTTATTAAAAAAATAAATAAATAAAAATCTTCATCTCAGTAGTGAGACCAAATTTGAAAAGCTAAGAATATTTCAGTATACATCCTATTTTTTTTCATTTGGTTTGTTTTTTGCCCTCTGTCCTGAGTGCCTTCAAAATCATTTCCTATGATGGGTAAAGACAAGAAAAATACCATCACCTATAGCAGCAATCCTCATTTTCAGGTTGTGAACTATGATATATCCATAATGCTTTTGCTCAAGAGATGTTAGAGTGGTCCTCAGAGGGAAAGGGTTGCAGACATACTAATGTTGTCATAGTACAGATAGAAAGGACTGTACGACCACCTTTTTGCGATTATAAAGTTCTTTTGTATAGAGCGGGAGTTTTTACTGAAGGAACAAAGCCCTGTGGTAACTCATGAAAACACTTCATAGTTCCATGAAAGGATATAACCAGAAGTAACACCTGTATTCTAAGTTACATTCTTCAGGTTCTGCACGGAAGTTAGACTGCAANATGTCTCATCATTATACTGTTACCTCAAAACTTCTTATAGCACAGTTGTGTTGTGGCCCTGGAAAACACTGTCTTCATTGCATTGCCAGTTTGTTGCACTTAATGCAATTATAAAATAGCACACACATCTGCTAAATATTATTCTTAGTGAAGTAATAAATCTCCTGTAGCACAAACAATAAAATCTTTTTTATAGAGTGTATTTATCTTTTGGCACTTTATTATATTGACTCATGAAAAATAGAAGCAATACCCTCATTATTTATATAGTCAAAGTTGAAGGATGCTCAGACCACTTCCTTCCAGGAAAAAAGGATAATGAATATTTGATATATGTGATTAGTAAAGTCTGCAGTGACCTCTTCTAGTATTCTGTATTGTTAAAAATCATTGAACCTTACAGAGGAAAAGGAACAGGAACAGGGGGTTTAAGAGTTGCCATTCATTTAAGATAGTTTCACAAAGCCATTAAGTTTCTTGAAGGAAACAGGTAACTTAAACTGATAGGGAATTTTAATCAAAACGTAGGTAAAAGTCACCAACCAAAGCAGAGGGTCATGAGAAACTGCTCAGGGGGTTGAAGTCTGTGCCTGATTGAGACTCTCTGGGTACTATTTTAGAAGATATGTTTGTAAGAAAGAGGTGACTGAAACATCTCTGCATATAAAATTTTAAGACTACAATAACCTTGGTTTTCTTCCAGCTCAGCCCCTCAGCAAATCTGCTGGCTGCTAGAAACAGTGCAGAAATTGACTCAAAACACAACCAGCTCTAGAGACATCGCTTTAACGATAGCTGAGTTGCGGGCTCCTTCCATCCAGATCCTAACAGAATAAGAGTGGACAGTGCTCTTAAGTGGGATTTTGGCTTGGGCTCTTGTCCAATCTGAAAGGGTCAGGCAAAAAGAGATCAATGCTGACACCAGCGCAAGTGAAAAAGCTGGGATCGTTAATTCAGTATTAACTAAATCACCTTGCCTCCATCCCAGCACTGCCCTGTTCAGCTGGAGCTCACTGCCCTTCCCCAGCACCCAGCAGTTCACGGTCCCTCTGGTGGCACATCCCAGCCTAGCTGCTGCTGTGGCATAGTGTGAAATTCACCCTCGCAGAGCAACCTTCGGGATGTGCCTGTGCCACTGCACCAAGTACACTACAGTGACTTCGTTGGTTCAAAAGAACTTTGCTGCAAGGCACGGAAAGGGCATCAGAAGAGTGCACAAGGAAAACTGCAGCTGCGGTTGTGCCTCCCCTTCCCTCCCATCCTGCCCACACAACAGCTCATTGTCACAAATGACAAGGTGCAGGACTGCATTTGTGTTCATCCCCGAGTGAGATTCCTGCTAATTTTGACTCCTTGTTGTAGAGATCACAGACCCTATGCCCATCTGAAAAAAGCAGTATCAATTATTAATAAATAATAATACATAATTCATAGCAATACTCAGAAGCAATTCTGTCTTGCACTGCTCTGGCTACCAGCTAACCAAGCTTTACACTGAAGCATGCTAGAAGATGAATTTTAACATCATCCTATCATTTAAGGGATATTTTACTATGTATTTCTAGGGTAGCCAAAAGGCAACAACTGCATTCACAGAGTCCAGTACTGGCCAGGTGTACCCATGCTACAGTACATAAATATATTTATTAGATCAATGACATAGAATATGGTATGAATTATACAGCACAGGCAGAGACAGAGTTTCCCAGAGCTATAAATGGTCCAGGTGAGGGCAGAGCAATGCTAATGTGATAGCTCTACACACATCCACAAACTGCTGTTTGCCAGTGGGTCTTGAATAGCTGTCAAGCTGCTCTCCCTCTCCCTTCAGAGTGCCTTCCACAGGCGTGCTGCTATGGCTAGCAGCAGCAGCCCCATTCTGCAGAGGAAGACGAGGCATGGGTAGGTGGAGCAGCTGGCCAGCAATTCACCCGCAGAGCCAACAACAGGAACCATGTCCCTCAAGCTCTGGGGCCATGTCCTGCTGAGTCATCCACATGCAAGGGAGCATCTTGCTAAAATATGGGGAATGTTGCTTTGGTAGGGCTTCCTGCACAAGTAGGAACATTGGGTGCCAATCCCGTCTGCTCAGGACCTTTCTCAAGTGCTGCACTCATTTCAGAAGGATTTACTGAAAGGATTTATAATTCATCAGCCTTTGTGGCTTTTAGCATTAACTACCGCAGTTCTCAAACCCACAAAATAAATTGAATACAGATGAGCAAAACCGGAGCCATAGACAATGAAAGGGCCCAGCAGCAGAAGAAAAGTGTTAAATAGAACAATTTAGAGCCATTCAAATCTTCTCAGTGCCCACTAAAGGATGACAGCAGTGGCCCTCTTTGAGGGTTTGAGAACTGTCCTTGGAATAGCATTTCACGAGGCAGGAGGTTTACTTATGAATTTGATTTTGTTTGGAGACCTTTAATTGGATTTTGGGGTAGGGAAATCCAGGGCACAGGTCACAACATCATACCACTTTCTGGAAGAAAGTTCCTTTTTCAAAAGTTGTACATATCAAAGCAGGCATGTTATGACTACAATTTGCTTAATGTGTGTATTCCCCAATACCTTAGAGTAAGTAAAGGTCTGTTTCCACACTTGGCTAAAAGAAACAATAAAGGTGCAGGAGAAATGGTGGGGAGAGTACTATGCTGTATGTAACGGCAATGATCTAGGCCTGGCTGATACGTTTGCATGGACTTTAACCCTCTCCTTCTGCTTCCCTCCCACGTAGAACAGGGAACTCTTTTGGCAGCACCATTATATACCATTGGCCTATCCACATTGTTCCACTTTTGTTCATTCCTAGCTTTTCTTGGAAAGGAAGAAATTTTTAGAGCATCAGAGAAAATTCAACTGTTTTTTTTTTTTTTTCACACAGCATGTTGTAGCCAAACTATGACTCCTGCATGGCGATACACGTACAACAACTTGTTTTGAAGTCAACTTTTGAATTTTTCAAAGCAGAAAAAGCATTTCCCTCTCCTGCTGGGAGCAAAGCTACATATTGCTGATCACAGTGACTTCGCACAGCGATCACTTCCAGAGACAATAAAATAAACTGTATTTCAGCATTTGCTGACCATAAGGCTTTAAGAGTTTCAGCCATAAGCAAGCTGCATATTTTCTGTCACAGATGTGTAAATTTCATTTGCAAACTCTTAATGAATAGTTATTCATTTACCTTTTCCTGTTACATTTCTCAGATGCTTTGAGCAGAAGAATTACTTTCTACAGCTGACCCAAATCCAAATGGTTTTAAAGCTCTGAACCTACACAAACACACTTGTAACTTTCAAAGTCTCATCTAACAATCCAAGCCCTTCCTACATGTCAAGAAAAGATCTGAATCCTGAGACACAAACGGTATATTTTTGAAGATCCATTTCCACTACAGACAGATATGGCATAAAACACTCTGCACTAGAACCAGGCTTATGAACCTTCCTTCACTTCTGCCTCAGAAGCCTGCAATAGCGCAGACACATCTGAACAGTGCAGTTTTTTAATTTCTACACTGAAGAACTTTTACAAAAATCTCACCTCCTTTCCATCTTTCATTTTCCTCCTTGGAATAAATTGGCTAGCTCATGGCTGCCTTCTGGTGTGAAGTATTAGAGGGACAGTGTCCTGGTACAGAGCTCCTGTTCACATTAGGCAAAAAGAATCGGTGCATATGTCATATTTTTCTTTGAGTTTCTTTATCTTACAAAACATCCACATTATTCTGCACATACCCAGCAGCAGTCCCAGACTTCTACTAACGACAGAGATCTGACCCTGGATCTTCAGCTTGGTTACCTCCGAACTTATGTAATCTAATCCTCCTCCTCAATATCCCCTCTAAAAGACACAACTAATGCGGCTGCACCCATCCTTCTGGCTACACCTTGTAGCCCAGGGCTCCACGTCTGGGAAGAGCTCATTCCCAGCAATGGCATCAGGATACTGTGCAGAAGATGCTTCAGGAGCCCAGGATATACCACGAGAGGCCCAGTGAATAGCTGGGATTACAGTGGGTGGAATTTCGGTTTCTCCCTCCGCCCCACTGTAAAGCCATTGTCTACTCTGAAACATACGGTACTTGCAAACTGTTTTTGCCAGGGGTTAAATACATTTTATTGACACACCACAAAGACTTCTCTGTGCAACAGTGCCAGAAATGTCTAGGAATTCTGCTTGGCTTCATTTATATCTCTCTGGATGTTGTACATGTTATATTTTCATACATTAAGGATTTCTATAGAATTTATCATTAGCCATAATGGTTTCCAGGAGAATCGCTGGCTCAGCTTTAAGAGTGAATAGCTTCATCCTTAGTTTAGCACTTCTGTCAGGCTAGGATCAAATCCAGACACTCTCAATTTTTCTTTTAGTGGATCATCTACACTTAATCTTAGCCTCTGACAAACAGGATTAAGAAAACTCTCTATTTTTGTTCAAGGCCCCAAACCCATATATATAAACACTGTAATTTACTGCGTAATGGCAGCTCTTTCAAGGCATAAGTATAAGTAGCAATAACAATCGTGCCTTTCTTGAGAAGCTCTTGCTTCCGGAGGTAAAAAACACACAGCTGAAGCAGTATGTGTGTGACCTTCACATGTCTGAACTTCTCAATGCCCTGAAAATCCTGCTGTAGAACAAGAGGATCAACACAGTCCCTTCTCATCCAGAAAACTGAATCAGATTAGATAGAACAGCAACAATTTCTCACCTGATCCGTCCTGCAAATGAGGTTTGCTTAATTGCTTTGGAGATTTCAGAGGTCAAATTCATCCACTGAGTTGCAGGAGGCATGGTAGGGTTCAGTTTGGTTTCAGTGCAATGAAAAGCTTTTGAGTACTGTTGACGTTACAGTGTGTGCAGAGGTATTGAGATGAAATCACAGACTAGGGAAGGCTTAATTTGCTAAGATATTTTAACAACAATAGAATAAATTCCTAAGAGTCTAGTATATTCTATGATTTGAGATGGTGAAAAAAAAATATTTTTTTTTCCACGGAGACTTCAGAAAGAGGAGGTAGGGGTTTCTGAAGTGAAATGGTTTCTGTTTTTAATTTCACAGACAAAAGGGTTTTCTGCTGTAAAGACTTTTGAATGAAACATTTTCATTTTTAGTGCAAAATTCCTTTTTGTCCAAAAACAAATCTCCAACTAAGAGAGGGGAAAAAAAGGTTTTGAACAATTTCTGCAAGTATTCTGGGGTGCAGCTTTGCCTTCTGGTACAGCCATGGCAGGCTAGAAAAATATATGCACCGGATGTTTTAAAAAGCATACATTTAAATTTCACTATTCTTACTTCCCTTACTGCTGAGCTTGCAGAAACAGAAAGAGAGGAAGAAAGATTTGTGAAGTATTTCTGTGCTCCTTGTGGGGGGCCTTAGTCTGGATCTCCACACTCAGGCCCTGACATGGGCTGTAGCGGCTCCAAAAAGATTCTCACACATGGCACTGTGGTGATTTTCCCTCCAAAATGAAGCAAAGATAAAGTGTATAAACCAGTCTTCCTTTATTCCTCCACTGTTCCTGCAAAGAGCTACAAACAGAACCTGTTTACCTGAGCGCTGTGCTGGAAGGGTGAACACAGACCTAACAGAAAAGGAGGAAAGGAAAAGGGTAATATTTTTTTGTTTGCTTGAAAGGTCAGGTGAACTCTGAAATATAGAAAGTACTTGTAATAATGATTTATTTAGTACATGAGGTTTTAACCTAAGAAATTTTAAATAAATGAAGAGTTTTATATGGGCATAATAAGCCTCTGAATAATATTCCAGCAGGGAGTATTTCAGTGAGCCACATAGAAATGAGCATAATAAGAGTTAAATTGTTCCTGGTCCAATAGTACATTTTTCTTAAAATAAAGGCAATGAAAGCACCCTCCCCTGAGTATCATTTGTTACTCTGGAGCCCAAATCCTCTCTTATTTACACATAAATCTAGGGGCCTTATTTGCAGGGTACCAGTTGCCTTTGACTTACTTCCCAAGGCACACTGTCTCCATCACACCAGGTACAATCCAACATCTGGTGTCAGGCTGTGGCTCTCAGTGGACGTGTTCCAGAGATGTATCAGGATAACCACGTTCAGAGCTTAATTTTCATACTTATGGCTAATGAAAGCCCGATGCTGCCGAGGTTTATGTACCAGTGGAGGCCAGCAATATCTGAACAGGGGTAGCTTAAATTACCATGTACAACAGTGTTCAGACTCCTTTTACAGCAAAAGTAAAAAAAAAAAGCCATTTGAATCTGACTCAAGAAAGGCAAGGTTATTACTCATATCCCAAGGAGATACGGTATGTGTGATGAACTGAAAATGCTATTAAAGAAGAACAGATTCCTGTTATGATAGGCCAAGGAAGCTCTGGTTTCACCGGTACACTGTTAATTACACATTCATTCTTTCACATAATGAAAAAGAGTCTCATGTAGTGTCTACAAAAGGAGCTTGCTGATTTGCATAGAATGAAACCAGCAATGACAAATGTCAGCAGTACCATCTACTGATGTTATGAATAATGCATAACACAGAATTGTGGAGCTATAAGTAGGGGAATAATCAAAACCATGGATCTTTTTTTTTTCCACCACTCTCTCTACAGGCTTATAAAGTCTAATTTTCTGAGCACTTCAAACCAAAATGGTTTCAAGGATTCTGTTTCAGAAGAGAAACTGATGAATGGTCACAGCAACTTCCACTATTTGATCATCCATTTAGGTCTGGTCAGTCAACCATTATCCATTGGCTTATGTATGTGCCAGTGGCACTACCTGGGGCTCTGCCTGGCCATCCTCAGCAAAGGCCAGGATTTACCTGCCTGCTTCCCTCTCCAAGCAGGGTCTTCATAAGAACAGTGGAGCTGATCAGAAGAAATGTGGAGAGTCACCACTTTCTGCCATATGACTTTGGTTTCTAAGATTTTCCATGTCTGCTGGGAGCTTCCTGAAAGGCAGCTTTGGAGCATTAGCTGAGGGTGGAGAAGCAAACCCCATGTTTAGCCATACTATATCCCCAAACACTACTGGCTGGTTTACTGAGCTGCGCTTTCTGACAGCCTGGCTGGGCAGATGGTACCCCAAAACTGCCAGAGCAGAAGTTAATGATTTCCCTTTGGCTACAGGAAGCACTGCAATTGCCTGAGATGACGGTTTGCTTTGATAATCATTTGCTTAAATAAGCAGATGTCCAGGGACTTCAGAAGGCATCAGCACATGCTCCTACAGTGGAGTCAGCACAACCACCCCTGGGGGAGAAACAGAAACACCCCATACGTCTGCAAGGGGAACACTGAGGGATGCCAGGAGAGTGTCATTGCCAGCCTGCAAGGATGTCAAGGAAGAGACCTCAGGTTGAGCAGTTCTGGAAAATGCTTTCCTCTGTCATGACTAGTATTTAAACTGGAATTTGAATAAAATCTGACCTGAATGAGGCAGCGCTGATCTAATTCTCCACTGATACTAGCTCGCACTAACACACAAGCAGGAAGGTCACCACCTCTCCGCAGCCGTCTCAATTCTAGAATAGGAGGGAAATACCATTTAGTTCACAGCCAAAGCGTTTGCTTCATGGCAAGCTGTACACTTTTCATTCAGCATCATCTTACACACCTGGTTATCTCCATTACTTATCTTCTCCACTACACAGTTTGTGTATATATGTGCAAGCATGTATGTACAATGCAGTTTTTAATTCACACTGTTAAGTTCCACCTGTCTGTTTTTCTACACAGAAATCCATATTAAGAGTCCAAACAGGATTTTTAATCATGTTTTCAGTGCATTATACACTATAATATATTTCTTAATCATTTGACTATGCGCTGTTTAATCCATAGGAACCTGGTCATGTTCTCTCCACAGAAAAGATAGCGTCTGGAAATGCAGTAGTATTGTAAGACTATTTAATATCTTCGTTGTTCTGGTTGTGACTGCACGCTTGAAGTGATAACTCTCTTACAAATTATTTCTCACTAGCACTGTTTGCTGCACAGTTCTGCATCATTTTGTCCAAACTGAACAATTCTTTCTGTAGAATTAAAACGATCGCTTTAATTGGAAAAGACTGAGTTGTAACACATACCCCAAAGGGAGTAGAATTAAACTTACACAGGTGACATGTTTTGAAGCATTTCCAGCCATTTAAGAACTTCGCAACCTTACTGTCCTTCCAGTGACTTCAGTGACTTTTTTTTCTTTAAACAAGGAAACTCCAGAAAGGACGGCAGGTTGTTTTTAATACAGAAATCTAATCATGTGCAATGAGAGTATTGGGTCTGGAAAGCCAAACACCTTTGCCCAAAGCAGATAAACAGTGAGACAGGGTCTCTGGCAGCATGAGACAGGACTCTCCAGGAACCTTGCTTTCTTCCAGAAGCATCATCACAGACCACATAACAAGGGCCTTTACACATTAAAATGCAACACTCTTATGCATGCATGTGCAAACACAATGGAGCACTGAGAAACTGTTCTATTCAACGGGCATTGCCACACTATTCATGTACGCATGCATGGGCAAAGCTAATGAAACGCAGAGACAACTTGGTTTTTTCTATGACCAATAACACTATATGCACAAGAAACAGATTTTTAAGAGACTGTTAATTCAGTCTTTTGAGAACTTATTTCTTCCCAGCACCAAAAGACATGCCAGTTACCTAGAGATAGCATTTTATCAAAAATTCAAGCCTATGCTTAATTTCAGGCTTATGCCAATGTGCTGCAAACCCAGTTACAACCAGAAGCTAAAAATACAGGTGGTACTTCAGAATGTTTTCCTTACTCAGGGCCTTGGTTTCTGTCAAACACATTTCCATAGTCTCTTGCTGAGGTCAAATATCAGTACAAAAAAAAGCTGCAAAGCTTTTTTCTGGAGATGAAAATCAAACATTTTTTCTTTCTTCTTGAAAAACTGCTAAACTCCCAGGGAGAAAGAAAAAAAAGTGTTGATGTACCAAGAACAAACAGGACAAGTATAAGCCAGAGAAGGAAATGCTGGATCAGACTATCTGAAGAGCGTGAAATGATGCTTAGCAACCAGCTAAGGACTTGCATTGTCCCAGATGCCAAAACAAACTGGCCCGGAACAGAATACTCTTTTCCCATATTTCATCAAATAACACTTTTACCATTCCTAGTTTTCAAATGGAAACTCTGCATTCACTCCCCATTGCATATTTTTAAACAAACAAGGAATAGCAAAGAACAAAAACATTGCTGAAAATCTATGCTAAACCCAGAGAAAATGTAATTTAATATACATTGCATAGTGCTAAAGGTCTTGAAGAATTTCATCTTTTTGCATAGTTCTAGCACTCTGCTCTGAAGAACTATGTATTGGGCATACATCTGCAAGGCAGGAGGAGCTCTGAAGAGAAGCAGAAGACTCGCATCTTTTGAGGAGATGCTTGTTGCTTCGGAGGTTGGAATTTAATATTGTATGGCTCAGTTTCGACCACTGTAAGCTGTCAACCAACTTTCTTTTTAGAAAACATGTTACCTGCCATGGGGTCCCAGGCTGCTATGTGTAGCACTGAAGGGACACAGGCCCTTTCAAAGCAGTAAATGGTCTGTCAGTAGAGGCACCTTCACCATTCTGCTGCCACTGATGGTGTATTTATACATGTACCTCATTTGGCAGCTGCTCAACGTTTACTTTCAAATCGGTGCTTTTCCAGTCAGGTTCTTACAGGTTCAGCACAAATACCCAAAAAAGGGCAGAGTGGAAATGAAACCCCAAATACTCAAAACCATCCTTATGTTGCATCTCCTTGCAGGGGTACTTACAACCTCAACATGGGCAGGCAAACTTTGCTGAGAGAGAACACGAGCAAAGTTACAACAGCTCCTAATCTCTTTGGGTCCCTCCAGCCTTTGCTGTCTGTAGAGGCAAGTGCATCAAACTCCCAGAAGCTTTGGATCAGAAAACCTGAGCTTGAATCAGAACTACTTTAAATCCCACTGTACCAGGGTGGTAATTTATACTGTATTTCAGGTCAGGAAGTAACTCAGCTGCAGCATGCCACTTAAAATTTCTTTGTAAGACCAGGAGAAGAGGTTGGTTAACAAAGAGTGAGAGCTGGGAAAATCAATGACAGTTAAGACGAGATTGCTGTTGCCCTATGCTGCAAAGTCTTCTCCTGCACTGTTCTGCCATGGTAGAACATTACCCTGCTCTTATAACAACAGATGCAGGTCAGCAAGACCTCAGAGCTGCATCTACCTTGGATTTCTGTCCATCATCATACTTATCCCAGTGCATCAGCACCAGAGCAAATGCCTCACAAGTATGTGGCATGCAAATTGGTCTGCTCTGATGTAGCATGTCCTGCTGCTATGACCTGATGGAGTTAAAGCCTGGCATCCTACTTCACTGCCTTTGGGGGCAGAGGTTGGAAGCAGGGCTGTTAGAGTGACCGTGAACACAAAGGAATTAAGTCGTGCTAATGTGAACTCACAAAAGCTAACAAGAACCTTCAAAACACCTCTTCCACTCAGCCTGCACAGCCACAGCAGATACTCTCAAACTACTGTGGCAGCTTAGGTGAGTTATGTTGCACCAGTCCTCCAAGGAGAAACCCAGAAAAGCAATTATAACAAGGCTACTGAAGGTTATGAATGAGCTATCAGGGGCTGTTCAGAGAGCTGGCTGTATCGTGTCTGTCTCCAGCTTGCATTATCCATTTCTCAGGCTAATGAGAATGACAGAGTTCCTCCAACCAGAGTAGTTCAAGACTACGTTATGCCTCTTAAGAAAATATGCACTTCCAAATGCTGCAAGAATAGCTCAAACATCTGGACAGATATTGTACCTTGAAAGCCAGTAAATTGGAGTGGCCCACCTCAACTTTCTTTAGGGGTACTTTCCATTTCTAAGTGAGCAGGTCAGATGTTTTTTCCTCATGCCAGACCAAGATAAGCTTTGGCAGTTCTTTTTAAAAAGCACTTCTTGCCACTAGTTTTAAATCCTGTATTTTCTTTTGCTTGATGTAGTAAAATTTCTCATCTTCTCATCCTCACATAAAACTCCCCTTTCTGTTCCAGGTAGCTAGTTACTCCTGCTCTGTACTGTAGATTTCCAGAGTGAGCACATTTGTAAGTCCCTCCATCAATAACAAGGGAGGGAGTAAGTTTGGTGACAAGAGGACTTACCAGGCTGCCATCTGGAAAACAGATTTTAGAGATATCAACAGTGAAGAAAGAGACCTGCAACTTGCATAGTTATTTGAATTAAGAAAACTCACTTGAATATCAAAAGCCCTTCTCTTTTGGAAAGTTAAATTCCCACGCTCTTGGCATCTGGGGGCAAGGGGCTGGTTGGTTGGTTTTTCATGCCAGGAAGGAAGCAAACCGAACATTGTACATTTAAACATTTTCAGTTGTTCATGAGTAAACTGTGAGCTAAAGCCATAATTGTGATGCAGGCCAAATCACATAATACTATCAAAATGACATTTGTTTCTCCAGGGCTTACTAAAGGTAGCATGACAACCACATTGATCCAGTGGTAGTATTCAGGTCAAAGTCTGGAGTTTTCAAATACTAAAGCCCTTTCCACAAAAAGCATTTGGAGTTGTAACATTTTCTACAAAGCCCATCTAACATAATTTGTATTTTTAAAGTGTAAAGAGCTTTCTCATTCTCTGGAGGTCTGCTTGTTCATCTCCTGTGATAAGACTGCAAAACAGCTCAGTGATGCTAATCTGATCAGTGACACAACAGATGCCGAACTGTAGTGGAATCTCCATACCAAACTCTTTTGAAAATAATGTCCCTTGGCTCCCGCAAGACACTGTAGCAGAAAATAGGAACCTTGAGGGGCAAAACCAGAATTTATCCCCCAAAAGGTTATCTCCTTAAGAGATGCATGGTGGAAATTTCAGACAAAATTCTTTTTAAACATAGCTGAGATGACAGTTTTGGATCAGTGAGAGGAACTGTACTGGGTCTGGCTGGGATAGAGTTACCTTTCCCTGCAGCAGCCCATATAGCATTGTACTCTGCACTTGTAGCTAGAACAGCGCTGGTATCACACCAGTGTTTTGGCTACTGCCGAGCAGTGCTGGCACAGCACCAGGACTCTCTCCAGACCCCCCAAAGCCAGTAGGTGGGGGTGGGCAAGAAGTGGGGAGGGGACATGGCCAGGGCAGCTGACCTAAACCGACCAAAGGGATATTCCATACCATGTGATGTCACACTCAGCAATAAAAGCTGAAAAAAGGAAGGGGGGGGGGCTCTCGTTGTGAAGATGTCTGTCCTCCCAAACAACCGCTACGCGTATTAAGGCCCTGCTTCCCAAGACGTGGCCGAACACCGCTCGTTGATGGGGAAGTAGAGAATAATTTTTTTTTCCCTTTCCCCTCTGTGCTTCCGCGCGGCCTTCGCTTGTTCTTTCCTTTTTTTTTCTTTAATTAAAACTACCCTTATCTCAACCTGCGAGAGACCCTGTTTCCTTACATCATACTTTCTTCTCCTCCTCTTCTTTGAGGAGGGGGAGTGAGAGAGCGGCTGTGGTGGAGTTCAGCTGCCCGGCAG
The DNA here is from genome assembly GCA_013399115.1 of Anseranas semipalmata. Taxonomy (NCBI): domain Eukaryota; kingdom Metazoa; phylum Chordata; class Aves; order Anseriformes; family Anseranatidae; genus Anseranas; species Anseranas semipalmata. Next base: position 882,953 of record VXAA01002967.1, on the reverse strand, counting down.
GCTAAAACCACTACAGGAACTCATAATCTTACTACTGCTTACCCTAAATCTTAGCTGGTGCTCTTTCCTATGAAGTCTTTGGACACGTAGCGCATGATCTGTGGGAGTTTGTCTGGAAAAAGTTCGCTTTTCTTGTCTGCTTTTACTGGATGGTATTGGAGAATGCTCTCCACATCCCTGGATCAGGCCCTGCAACCATTTACTGCACTACACTAAAACTGGCTAGCGAGCTTCATTTTCCATCCTTTTGCATTCATGTCATTAAAATCAGGTTTAAGTGTCCCAGATGTGTTGCAGAGCAACAGAGCCTCAAGGTTTCTGCATTTGTCTGTCAGAACCAGCACTGCTCCCACCACAGCTCTTCCCAGCAGTGTTGACTGCAGCAGTTTTCCTGGTGGTACTTCACTTCACCTCAGCACCATTTCAAATCACACACACAGAAACTTCTTTCTCTTGCGATTTGGCTCTAGAGGTTTTTCCCTCTCTTCTGATGTTCTTCTCTGCATTATCTTAATTTTGCAACATGTTCAGGGAGATGCCTTAAGAAGTCAATATGAAGGGGCGGAATTAATAAAACTAGCTTACTCAATAAGATATTAAAAATTCAAATGCTGCTTTATTAAACATGTTTCAGTAAAAGCCTGTTTCAAACCCTACCAGTAAATGGCTACAGTCACCAAATACATACCCTAGCTGAACAGTAAGAATCATTACAACCTACCTGATAAGGATTTATGCTGCATTGACTGGAATGTAACAAATCCCAGACACATGTAGGCCATACTTGGAGGGGAGGGGTGTTAATCCTTCCAGGCACATACAAACCAGAGATTAATGCAAGTCCTAGTATACACACAAGAACAAATTTGTCTCACTTTCCCCATTGTGCCACCAGGATCAGTGCCTAGATTGTCCAAAACCACAACAAATTACAGAGCAGAAAAGCTGTAGCTCTCTAAGAATTTCTGTCCTGGAACCATTACTGCAAATCATACTGCAAAAATAAAACCAATAGCTAGAAAAACCTAGTTTCCCTTCCCTTCCCTTCCCTTCCGAGCAGCTTGATTATTTAATATTGTTATTAGCCCTGTTTATTACTCATTTCCGTAACCCTCTCTTATTTTTAACCCGGCAAAAGATCACCAGCATTTTTTTCTGACCAAGGGAAAAGCTCCATCAATAAGGAAAGGGAGGGAGAAAAGAGCTCTGTGAGAGGTGGAGCACCTGCTCTTCCCAGGGAGATGTGTGGTTCTGGGACTAGGTTCATGGATAGGCTCCAAAAACACTGGGAGTTAGATTGCAGGGTAATCGTCTCTATCCAGATGAGATGCAGTATTGCTTTTCCTTCTATTTTATAGCATTTTTCAAACCCAAACACTGTGTTATGCTTTTAAATCCCTGCAAAGTATTTCTGTTTCCCTTGGTATTACACACCATGTATTTTGGTAACTCCTGGCAATAAGAGCAGGAAAAAAAAAAAAAAAAAGAAAGAAAAAACACACAAAAAAACTATTGGCTTATGAGCAAAACAAGTACTTTTTAAAATCTATTTTTCTTCCACATTATGCTTGCGAGGGGGGACTGCAATTACTGCTTCACAAGTGCCATGATGCACAGGCAGTTTTTGGCACATTTAACCTGTCTTGCACAGTTTGCTGAAAAGCTCAGAGTCCCTATTTGCCTAAAGCCTGCTAATTATTCACTGCTGTAATAAAGAAGGCAGGTTTTAAAAGACACAGATCTATATTAACAGGACCTGTTGCTGGAGTAACCATTTCAGCCCTATGCAGCCAGCAGAGCATCCCCAGCATGGATGTAACTTACAACAGCAGGACCACAGCATTTTTCAACCCTTCCGAAAGTCACCCTATAACTACATAATAGTTATACTGGTATAACTGCATTTGTACTAGGAGATTTTCCTGGCCCAGCTCCACAGGCCAAAGATCACAGTTTTTCATATCCCTGGCTGATATTGCTGTGCCAACAGAAATCTGCAACACAGATCTGCCCGCAGATCTGCCCACAGTGTGTTTCTCCAAAGGGATTTTATTCATGTCAAACAGCACAGCTATATTTACAGCACGTAAGGAGATACATAAACTACGCTGCTAACCTGACATCATCCCTTATTAGAAAGGGAATTTCAGATTCTGTAGAAGACACTCCATTGGACACCATCACCCTCTTCGCTTTTACGAGTCCAGAATCAGCACGAGCCCACTAATTTCTTTTGATATGGCACAAATGTACACCAATACAAGAGGAGAAGACACCTTCGCTTTAAATTCGATGCTGCTGCAGTGTTTGGTGCTAGTGATGCTGAATTCTGAGCAACTTTCCTTTTAAGGTGATTGGGTTGGGTGGCTTTCAGCTAGAACTAAGTAACATCTTCACTAGAAGATATATATTTTTCGTCTACTTAAATTATCCAAGTGTCTATGATTTTTGCCTCATGCTAATGAAGACAAATTGCTTTGCAGTTGCCTTATGATTTAGAAAAATGAATTAAAGGTTATGAGGGACATTTGCATCAGCATTTTTTTCACTGTCACCAGCTGTAGACCTGACCTCGAAAATCCATGCTGATGTACACAGTGCAAGACAAAAAGCACAACATAATGCCATTTCTCACAGTCTCCCAACAGCACTGTATTTCTGATGCCAACTTAGAAGACACAGCAGTGACAAAGTTTGGGGTATGTACTAGTTTCTTTCCATTCTGTGAGCTTCCTGCTACTTCTGCCGCATACACACAGTGCTGTGATGAAACTGGTCCCCTGCATTTGTTGTCGGCACAGAGGAAACCACCAAGCCACGTGTCCCTCACACTTCACAGACTTGCTTAGCAATTCCCAATTTTTTGCAGGTGTCAATGCATGGAGAGGTGTTTAAATTGTTCTCCCTCTTCCTGGATGTCAGCCAGCACAACACACAATTTCAAGCAAGTTCAACGAAACCAATGTTCTGCCTAACACTGTGAAAGCATTTCATGAAAAGAAAATAAAAAAGCATGAAATGACTTACTGCTAATGGCTTAATCCCTCTTGCGTTTTAGCAAATGACATCATAACCAAACCCAGGAGTGTGCAAGTCAGAAGGCAAGGCCAAAGAGAACCTGTGCAATCAACCTTCTCTCTGAAGTGCACATGCGCGTCATTTCACTAGCCAGTATGGGGAGCGCAGCACCAGAGCTAATAATACCATGTCCTGGAAAGAGCAAAGAAAGATCCTGAGGGTGACGCTGATGAAGGGTGTAGAGCTGCACTTCTCTGACAGTCAGAGCAATTTCCTTCAGCATTTGACTGTGCTGTCATTGTCTCACTCATGTCTGAGTCACAGCTGAGCTCCACAGGGTTGTGTTGGCAAGATCTATACGTTCAGCTTTTCCCAGCCCTCTGTAAGCTTTATCTGTTTTTATCCCTGTTCTGATTTATTTGGAGTACCACACAAAAGACAGCGCTGTTTGTAAAATGGGTAAGATTATCCTCCTACGGAGATTTACCAATTCATGCATGTACAGCCACTCATTAAGGTCGTGCAAACTTTAAAGCTGGAATGATTAAAAGATTTGTTTGTTTGTTTGTTTTCTTGTTAAGGACAAAAACCACAGCCTTCCAGCAAATCTACCTGAGGATGGTTTGGCTCACTCACCACTTGCGTGCTGGAATAACTGCTATTTCTATTACATAGCTCTGAAGTGTCAACAACTATAGTCTTCAGCCAACACTTTTACTCCAAACTCCACCCTTCATCTCAAACTCCTCTCCCAAAACCAAAGCATTTGGGTATTTCTCAAAAATCTCAAAGGCTGTTAATGGCATCCCCAAGTAGCCAGCAGTGAAGCGGAGAAATGGATCTCTCATCTGAGAGCAAGGTATTTGCTATTCACTGAGGATTTATCTACAGTAAGAAGACACGTTAAAAAGTATCAGACGTAGTTAACATGTTGAAGAATCCCTTGCCTAAAGAAGATATACCTTAATTTCTTAAGGTTTTCACCTTAATTTCTGCCAATGCACGTCATCTCACCTCACCTCACCCTCTGGACAAGACCTGGGATAGCTGTACCCCAGGTCAAACACACAATTGTGGATTTAGATTTTAAGTAATTTAAATTGGAAAAGAGTAAAATGTAGTTTTCAATATTAGCATTCAAGTAAAATACAAGAGGTAAGTTTCCACCTTCCAGAGCAAGTTTTCCGTGTCCAGAAACACAGACAGACTGCATTACTCTTGGAAAAGTTTGAGAAACAGATGACACAGCCAGAATATTCTTAAGAAATTATGTTAGACTCAAATAGTTGACTCAATAGCTTTAAACTAAAAGAGGGGACATTTAGAGTAGATACTAGGAAGAAATTCTTTACTATGAGGGTGGTGAGACACCGTAACAGGTTGGCCGGAGAACTTGTGGATGCCCCATCCCTGGAAGTGTTCAAGGTTGGATGGGGCTTTGGGCAATCTGGTCTAGTGGGAGGTGTCCCTGCCCATGGCAGGGGGTTGGAACTGGATGATCCTTAAGGTCCCTTCCAACCCAAACTATTCTATGATTCTGTGATCCTATGAAATGGAAATACTTGCCTACATGACTGTGCAAATAAGAGGACAGTCCAAGGGCAGTCCATTACTTACAGGCCAGTTCGGGGGCGGTGGGCATGAGAGGTGGAGGCTGATGTTTGACTTAAAACATGGCAGCAAAAGCCAATATTTCACTGTATTATATGCTAAATATTTCAGACACCCTGACCAGGACTGTACTGGAGTGGGAGCAGACATGATCTCTTGCAATTCCACAACATTTGATTTGTCTGTTCCCATTACTATTTTCTGTAACCATTATCATGATAATCTAAAGAATGCTTTGAGAAACCTAGGGAGTAATCCCTAGAGTAATGTACTTAAAGGTAATGTAAGCATGCTCATAAGACCAGGCTTTTCTTTAACTTACCATCATTTCTAAGGTGTCAAGCACAGTTCGTAAAGGAAGTCTCACCCAAAACGCTGGTTCGCAAGACATCACAGAAAAGTGTTCCTGTTGCTTCTGGCTGCTTACAAGCTCTGCATAAGAGAGCATGCTGTCTAGAAGAAGAAAAGAGTTCTAAGAGCAAATGCAAACAGACATAAAAATTTAGAAAATTGGTCCAGAATTTTTGGTGGACATTAGAAGATGACTTTAGGGCAGAAGAGAATCAAAGCTCTGGAGCAGCTTTCCAATAAGGCAGAAAAATGATAACTCTCAGAATGGAATTTGATTAATCATTTAAAAATCATTTAATTCTTGGGAGAACGGGGATGAGACTCAATGACCCAAGAGATCCTTTGCAGTCCTGTATTTCAGAAGTGATTGTTTTGTGATGATTTTAGCTGACAATTCTAGAACCTAGTTGCATATATAGTTAAAGTATAATAATAATGTCCACTCCTTTACATCAGCCGTGTTTTCCTAGTTACATCTTGCCCTAGCATGTGGTGGGCAGGAACAGACATTGGCTTCATTCCTAAATGACTTTTAAAGGATAGACGAAGAATACATTTCTTCTATGTAGGACTCCTGCCAGCAGTTCTGGAAGCTGGAGTTGTCCTTATGCTTAGCAATACAGATATACAACACCACTTTATTTTACTCTAAGGAGCATATGGTCTGTCTAGCATGCACTTGAACCATTGCCATTTCATTCTAGCCTGGCTGCTTTGTAACAACAATAGAATATGATTTTCAACCCATCCATTTTACCAGCAGCATCTTTTCAAGCCCATGCAACTCATCACCCAGCTACAGCTACAGCTGCAAACAACTAAGCTTAACCTTGCTCTGCAGTAGTGCAGGAAAAAAAATGACCTGCCAGCACTTAATCACTCAATGCATATGGTTAAAATGTTTCAAAAAAAATAAAAGGAAACTAGTATACTTTGTATAATTAATGTTTAGCCATAAAGTGAAATGGTTAACTTAAATCTATTGATCAACCTCAGAGATCAAGAATTAAGCTATCACTGTGTCTTTGTGAAACAGTTGCTGCTTCGTGAGCAAGAGGGTAAAGTGAATGAGATGACGCTCTCATGAGCCAGAAAGGGACAAGCAAACAAAACTGGTGTAACTATTTACACAAGACAAGCATAACAGAATGACCACTCTGGATAAAACTGACAAAAACTATAAGCTTAACCACATTTGTTTATTATTGTAATAATAATAAAAAAAAATATTACTACTTCGGAGGGCATTTTAAAAGAGCAAAATTTGGTCAAACAAATGCTCTGCTTGTAGTTGTCAGTCTCTTGTGGTGGTAAGTTGCCAGAAAAATTAACATCACAGAACAGCCCTGTTACTTTTTTATGCAGGTCAATGAGTTGAATCCATCAGGATCACTAATGACATGAGAAAAAAATGCACTGTAGAAAGAAACAGTTGGCAATAATGAATTTAAATTGATCTTCAGAGTGAGAAAAAAGGAAATGTGTTGTGATAGGCTGACATCTTAATGAATGCACGTACTGCTTGACTTCGAGTAGGGTATTTGAGGATCTCAAAGGAACAGCATGATTCGACAAATGCTTGCTAATGAATGCAAGAGTTGTAAAAGGAAAACTTAAGATTATAAAAAAGCAACTTCATAAATTAGCTGTTTTACAGCTTGTACTGTACTAGCATCTTCACAGCCACACTGGAAAAAAAACTGTTGGTGTTGCCATTCTTAGATTATCATGTTTTTATTGTGCAAAGCAGAGAGGAAACAGGATATCGCTCTCTTTCTACAGGTTCTGTGCCAGCCAGGAAACATACTATACACTCTGACAAGTAATTTATAAACTGTTTTTTGACTACACTGATTGCAATTGCAGAATGAAGAGCCAGAGTAATAGGAAGGCTAGAGAAAATGCAATTCCACAGGGGCTTAGAGTACTTGGCTTATCAAAAAGGAAATAAAGAATGATCTGATTACGGTGCACACACACCTTCATGGTGAAAAATAGCTGGTCCCAGAGGGCTGTCTAACCTAGCACAGAAATGCACTGCATGAATCAACAGTAAGAAATTAAAGCTAAAAATAGCAACACAAATTCAGAAATAAAATAAACAACATTTTAACAGTGAGACATCACTGAGACTATGAACAGAAGCAGCACATTCCTTTTTTGGTTTTAAATGATATAATATGTTCATAATACACAAGCCATCTCTTGTCTAACCCAAGTTGGCACAGAGAATTTCTGTGGAATGGATTACAGAGAACAGGCAAGGTAGGAGATCTGACACAGGCCCCTTTCTGTGCTTTTTGGGGCCAACCACTCTTTGAAATTCGTCAATTCTCAATGCTCCAGCACACGACCAACCCCCTCATCACTCTACAATTTTGCCAAGTTTCCTCTGAAAATAAAACACAACTTTGTGCTCCACACAGACATGGGTCTGTCCACTGCCTCTTAGTAAGTAATTCTGGAACTCACTGGTCGATTTTAACCAACTTCAACAGAAAGGTAAGGGGGTTCTAAAATACTGAATTGTTAAATAATTTGTGAAAATAGACAAAAGCAAGAGGATCTCATATTCCCCACAGAGGAACTGGCCGCAGCATTAGACACCACAGAATCCACATGTGAGGAGGCAAGACACACATACAAACACTTTGGAAACAAGGCTTCTTTAGTTTTGCGTAAGTGAGAGTATTACAAAAGCAATTTTGTGCTATGGCTACTGACCATTTATCTTCTGAGCTAAAGGTAGTCCGTATGTTGTCTGGGAGGTATTGATCTGATGATCTCTTCTGGCCTTAAAATCTAAGACTGTGTTACTTGTTCTTCAAATCTGTCATATAGCAGGGGTCTTGTACTAATCTTAGTCTGAGGAGCTCTCTGAATTATAGTAGAGAAAAACATGATGGACAATACTGCTTTTCTTACTGATATGAATTCCACATTCAGCGTTAGGCTGCAGGGACTGTTCTTTTTTAAATGCTACTGCAATTATCAGACAGCTCCCCAAAAGGAAGATTTTTAATAACCTGTTTGACTATCGACAGCATTTCATTTGACAGAAAATCTAACCTGGAAAAAGATCCCTTTTGCAACATCAGGTTTGCAGAGAGCAGAGGCCCTGGCTGTTAGAATGCTTATGGCTGTGGCCACATCTAGGAAGCAACCACCTTGCTCCCCCCATGTTCCCATCAAAGAGGGATTAATTACACCCAGGAAACAACTACTGCCTCCATTGGCCCTAGAATGAATCCAAGTGCTTGATTTTAGACAGAACGCCTGACTTCTTTGGCTACTAATGTTTGGAAAGAGGGATCACACACCTGGCTCCAGGGGAGCTGGAAACTGATACCAGATCAGGTTGGGAAGATTCAATGGCAGGCAGAGTGACCCGTTTTAGCAGGGTGGGGAGTAAAGTCATTGCCTGCAGAGATGGTGCATGAAACCCTGGCTCCAATCTCAATAACGTGACTGATACCAGCATTTAACCGTATCTGTCATCTACAGGAAGGGAAAGACCATGCAATATCCATCCATAAGAGGCAGGTATTTGTCTGAAAAAAATGCCCCAAATCTTCAACAGGACATGTCTGTCTCTTACTAGGAGGGATTGTATTAAAAGACCTGTTTCTGCCTGTTCCTCAAGCTGTGACTAAGGCAGGTTTAATTGCATCCTGTGAAAGGCGTACTGCATTGCTCACTTGCTGTTAAGGAAATGGGAATTAAAGCTGCCACATACAAATGGAGCTGCTGCATCTCCGCACAGCAGTTGGCATGCGAAGAAAAGGCATTCCAATCATCAAGACATCATTTCCGAAATTCAGACAACAATCAAATGTCTCAAGACAGTCACACCAACTAATGCTGAGGAAGTGATGTTTTCTGACCATGTAAAATGCTTATATTATTAGGTTGTTTTTTCCTTGTACCTGTGTATGAACAAAGAATAGCAACAATAAACTGTAACACAGCTATTTACCATTGCATGGCACTTTCTAATCCTGTAACACTAACAGTGGATGCACCCACCCCTAAAATTTCTAGAGTCGAAGAGACACTGTTTCAAAACAAGTGAGTCAGTACCAACCCTCTGAGCAACTCATTCTGGACAACTACTAGCCACCTAACCCCAGACGTAGGACCAATGGGGACACAGACAGGGCAAGAAGTCCCAGTCTCTTACCAGCACATACTGGCAGGAAGCAATAAAATTCTAGCCAAAGTATTCCTCATGACACAAACGAGGAGAGCTACAGATTCCTTTCCCCAGGGATAAGAATTACTACTAATTATAGCAATGCACTCTGCTCTCCTGCAAGACTAGAATTGACAAGGCTCCGAGCCCCACCTACAAAGGGCAAAATTCCTCTGCTCCTGCTAACAGCTATTAGCCGGTACAATTTAGAGCAGAGCAAGTTAACACGGATTAGATGCAGTCAGCACTTTCTGCAACAGATTATGGGCATACCTTTGAATGTGCTTGGTTAGGAACACAAAGAGAGCTTCCCTGGGCCATAGCGGCTTGTCCCTGCTCACTGGGTATTACTCACTGGGTGTGGAGCTATCAAGGCAATGACCCAAAAGAATGCTGAATATGAGTTTACAGCATGGAACTTTCACCACCTACCCCTCGTCTGTTGGCTCATCTTCGCATGTCATCTCTTGTCACATGTTTTCTGTATCTAGGGCTCTACAGGCAGCTGCTTATTGTGAAAATAATCAATATAATGTACACGAGGAAAAATAATCCACAAACATCTTTGAGATACTTTCTACATACACTGCTGCTGTGCTTGTGGCCAATTTATTTCTGTTGGCCTTTTACACTTCCCGTTATATACAGAATGACCCTTCAAAAGAATGTCAAGTTAAAAACATACTATTTAGATTTTCAAAAAACTTGAAAAATTATCCAAGACATTTCAAGCAATACAATTCAAGAATGTACATCATATGTATCACTAAGCCCTGCTTAGGTATGATTAAGAAAAGAATAGTGCACCAACAGAATGCACTACCTTGCAGAACAGAGCACAGCTAATGCTTTAACTACTGATCTTCCAAGAAATATCAGGTTTGAGCAATTCCATCTGAGTCAGAATTTCTTCCTACCTTTCCTATCCTGAATTTGTTTTCAAGAAGGATCTTCTCGGGGAGGGAGGGAAGGAAGTTATCTTTCTTCTCTATTTTCACTATTGTTCTAAAAAAGGACAGATATATTTGAAAAGGTTGATGCATGTGACAGAACTATTTTTCCAGATTGCCCAGAGAGGTTGTGGAGCCCCCCATCATTAGAGATATTCAAAAGCTGCCTGGATGTGGCCCTGGGCAACTGGCTCTAGGTGGGCCTGCCTGAGAAGAGGGATTTGGACCAGGTGACCTCCAGAGGTCCCGTCCAACCTCACTGAGTCTGTGATTCTCTCTCTAACTTCTGCCCCTGACTTGCTTTACAACCTCAGTGAAGGAAAAATTAAAAAAAAAAAAAAAAACAACTCTTATGATATTCCCATCAACCCGAAAGAAAGGGTCCTGACCATAAAGCTAGAACATCTGAAACCACTGCTTCAAAGAGACTAATTCGGTAGCTGTTAGTCAACATGAGAATAAAAGAATGTCTATACAACATAATGATGAGAACTAATTCTTGTTCCATTTAATACAGAAGATCTAAATATTCTCTGGAATAGAAATTAGAACCCTGGTATCTTCATGCATATATAACACTTTCACAGAAGTACTTGATAAGCCCCATTTTCAAAAGGTTTTTGTCTTGCACTCTCATAGGTTACACAGAATATGAACCCCTGTCCTCCTGTGCAAAGTAGTGATCTGAACTTCCATGTGATATCTAAACACTAATATCTATAAATTAAAGTAGGGCTCCTAGGACTTTCCCTGCTTGTTTTTTTGTCAGAGCAAATTCCAGTCATCAAACAAGGAGGTAGACTTCATAAGTGAATCCTGACCAGAAGGAAACATGTAAATCTAAAGACTGGGGGTAAACTCAATCTTACATTCAGCCTTGACTCTTAACTTGAAAGTTCCCTGCTCAGTGTCAACATCTGGATTGGACTCTGAGGCACCCAGTTCCCCTGTAGCTCGATACATACCCATGCTGGGGCACGGGCATGCTTTAGGCACTCAAAGCTTGGGGTCTGGTGTTCCTACAACATTTTCTGGAATCAGCCTTCAGTCACTTTTGGAAGGGATCCATGTCACTTAGGAGTTCTATAAATTTAATTCACATTTTAATCCTAAATTATTATTCTTAGAAACAATCTAGGTTTATGTTTCTCAGGCTTGCCCACAAACAGCAGGAAATTGGGATTGCCCAAACTGGACAGTAATAAAATAACATTGGCACTGAATTGATAATATGGGCCACCCTAATCTGCTTCCCCTTTTTTCTACAGTTTTGCAAGTTGGGGAAGGAGAAGGGGGACTCATTCACTATTCTAATATATATATATGTATATACACATATATATGAAATTAAAAAAAAAAATCTGCAAAATTCCTCTTGACACCATTAAATCGGATTAAAACAAGACTGGTGAAAACACGTACATAGAAATGATCCAAATTAAAGAAAAAAAAATAAATCCATCTAGCCCAAAGCAATCTCAGAGCCTTCACACAGACTTGTATTCCCACATTTATGCACCACTTATGTAACTGTCAGACATCTTCACTGAAGTTGGTAGGATTTTATGTTTAGAATAGGCCTTAAGGTGTGGTTTTAAATCAATTTAATTAAAATGGTAAAAAAAGTTGTGTTCATCCTCTGAGATTGATTAGTGTTCCAGCTTCATGTTCCAGCCATGTATGAGCCTCGCCACAGCAGTTATGCATACAAGCCTAAACCTGTGGCTAACATCAGGCACAGTGTGATTAATCCCAGGGAAATCTGGCAAGAAATGTTTATTATCTGTTGTATAATTCATCCCCTACTAATAGTTAAATTTATTTTCAACAGATACAGTGCATGATCCTATTAATACTGACCAAGGAAAATGGGTACCCAGTCTAGTAATTGCCTTAGTAAAGTGTTTTAAGCAACTTTCATAATATATGGTGACGGAAATTCCCAGATGGTTAGCTAGATATCTCATTTGTCTTGATTAGTATGAAGAACTCATTAGCACAGGTAGTACTAACAAAAACAACCAACCGCAAATTTGGGGAATGTATTGTATGTTCAGTATGTAAACAGAATCTGCCCCTAACAGATTACACAGAAATGAAGAGATGGGTATTTCTGTGTGCAGTTTCCCATTAAAATATGCATTACTTACAGCAGTAGAACCTTTGCCTCACTGTAAAAAGACAGAGTCCTTTGTCAACTCTGTTACAACCCCTAACCTATGCTGAGACTGCACTCTGTGACACAAGTGCTCTATGAAATGTCTTTCCTGACAGCAAGGGGAAATAGAAGGAAAGGGAATGCAGAGAACAATTTGCTCAAGAGAAAGCACATTTCATTTAACAGCTTTATTACAGTCATACAGTCATTTCCCCTTGTACTCACACAAGCTGCCACTCAAAAACCCACACACATCGCTTATGTTTATTGGTCGACACAGAAAGAAAGCAAAGCATACTAACTTAGGTATTCCTAGAAAAATTGTGCTTGAAGCCAGAAGCATACTCAGAAGATTTGTAATATACGTGACAATTGAACTAGAAACAAATTGTTTACTAAGCTGATGAAATTTAAAATATTTTATATTAGCAAATGATAGGTTTACATTATAGACATTTCAGACTTCCATTAATGGCTATTCCTGAATGATTAGGGTGTGTGGACTTTTGATAAAACGCTAGGATTCCAAGATGCCTTACGCTACAAACAAGAAACATGTCAAGATTACCACTTTCTGTATCTAAATTTTGTCCCCCTTCTAGAGAGCAAAGAAGTATTTCCGATCTGGGTCATATTCTCATGAAGGACATACCAAAATACTTCACTTTACTGCAGAATAAATGTACTGCCTGAGGCTAGTATGAAGAAAAGATTAGTATTTGGCTCTATAAATCAGACCTTGCATGTACAAAAACTGCTATCAGCAGTCAGTCTTTTCAATACACTAACTAATGATGAATATTTCTGCCCACTTACTATAGTCCAATAAACATATAAAAAAGAAGTGAAGCACTTATTTTACATTCATGATCCATTCTTAATTGATTTACCAAGCCTATTATACAACTGCACAAACAACGGGGCGGGTGGGAAATCAGCACGTTAAAAATTCTAGTGGGTATGTAACTGCACCATGCTATGCCTGCAGCTCTGCTACTCCAAGCTGTACTCTTACCTGTTACATATCACTAGGGTTGACCTTAGTGCTTAAATGAAAGACGCAAAGAAAAAGACAATGTTGCCAGAAGTAATCTCTAGTAATTTGGTAAGTGGTATAGACCACCCTTCACAGTACTACTGAATAAATTCCCTAGAAAAGTAGGCACTAGATTGCTTACACCACAATTGTCAAGGTGACATTAAAACGAAAGCTCAGTTCACTTAACTATTAGAAGTCCCCTTGCGCTTTTTGCAAGATTGCAACTGTTGATCTGAATTTTGGCTGAATTCCAGTTTGGTTAATTAAATTCCACACATCTACATCCTCTCTGCAGTTCATGTCTTTTGCTACTGCTAAATGCTATTAAATAATGAACATGCTAAGTCAATGTCCTCTGGGTCTAACATCAGCAAGGACCAAAATATTTCCCCAATGCAAAGTTAGGGAAAAGCTGCTGGAATACTTCTGAATAAAGTACTGCTGTTGTTGTAAATAAGTACTTACCATTCAAGCAATTTCAAGTTAAAAAAACATTAGAATATTTCAGCATTTTGACTGGTTTGTACAATGTAAATTGTACTAAGAAAGAAAATATTTCTCATTAGTAATTATGTATGTGCTTAGCTGCAATGCCCAACTACTATAACTCCAGATGAAGAAGAACCGTGTTTCTGTTTGGTATGTGTTTCTAACTTTTGCTGTTTTGAATGCATGACAGGAAGATGTGCATTAGTGTCCAAGAGTGTAAACATTTTCTTTAATAAAAAGTTTCTCTTTAATTCTTTAAGATGCCTTCTACCATTTCCCAATAGCTATTCTCCACACAACTCCTTTTACTAACATTTCCCCATATATCAGGGAAACTAAAACTCACCTGAAGAAAAATTTTTATCCCATTGAACCAGTGTATTCTTTATAATTGTGTTTAAGACAACAGTGTAGGCACACTTCGGTAACTACTTGCTTCTGTCTAGTAGGAAGCTGTGATGCTAATTTTTTTATTTTTAGCAAGATTTACTTTTCCTGAGTAGCATTCCTAGCTAATAACAAACTCTACAAAACCACCATAGTCAAAGAATGTGGAGTCAGAGTAAAACCAGTCCTCTAACAGCCTAAAGTTAGAAAATACTTCTTTCTTCTAATTTGATCTTCTTCAAAGTGAGCAAGTTCCATCTGGCTCAGTTCGGTACAGATGTATTTAGTCACTGAAATTTCAAGGCAAACTTATTTGATGTCATATTTCAACAGTTTATATTTTTACTTTAACTTGGACTAGCTCATAATAGATAAATTTTGTTATAAAAAATAACCAGGAAACAATTTATTGAATTTTTAGCCCATTATGAGTGTTACTGCATCAGCAGATTTTCTTGAATCATTTACTTTTGTATATAGACATCCATATTAAAAATGAGAGATGTAGCACAGAAACCACCTGTAGCGTTCAATGTCAGTTTAGGTACATTTCAACACATTCTGCCTTCAAATGTCAAACTTCTCATTTGTAATTAAGCAGAATATATCTGGAAGATGTAACCAGAATGAAAAAATCAACATGTTCACCCTTTGCAGAACACAAATCTCCACGGTCTTTTCAGCGAATTGGAGTTACAAGTTGTATCATAATGCACACACAGATTTTTGGGACAACCATCCTAAGTATCTGATTTGAATATGTTTACTGGTGCTTCTAATTGCCACATAAGGACCATTTCTTCTCTTCTTCCAGATCACCCCTGGCTTTCAGCACAGAAGTCTGACAATGCCAACAGCTTCTTTATTTGCCGGGATGCTCTGGTGGAAGTTTAAGCATGAAGAACCTAATGTTCCATAAGAAGTGTTTTGAGAGCAAAGGTGGGCTGGGAACTAGTTAATGAGGTTCCTGAACCCAGCTGATATTTCTTATGTTTTCAGAGAAGTTGTTTGTCAGGGGAAGAATAGCAGCAAAAACTACAGCCAAATGCCTCACCAATGCGATGTCGGTGTACGTGAGAAGGTCCAATCTTGTCTTCTGAATGCTGTAATAGATTAAAAATGTATCAGTCATTGGTACCAGCAGTGAGCATTGCACAAACACAGGCAGTCAGTCTCTAGCTTCCAAAATAGCCAAACAGTAGGTTGGGGGTGAGTTCATCCCTAACAAGATTGCGTGGCTCTGTCCAGTGACAGAGCTAGACCAGAACACAGCTCTCCTGACTCCTAGCCCACAGACTTCAGCTACAGCATGCTCTCTTCCCCACTGAAGGTTTCTACACCTAAAATATCTCATTTTAAATGAGAAAGACAATGTCTTTCACCAAATCTTTTGCCTACTGCTGGAAAAAGTTAGTGGAGTGTGCACCATGTTTTCATCAGGATTTCTATTTTAGTTTCAGTTGTGTACCCATGGATACATCTACTCTTTGAAATTAAAACCTCTGTATAGACATTAAAAATATAACCTCCTACAAGGACAAGTCTGCCACTTTACTCTTTTGTCTTAATAGGACATGTATGCATTTATATAGTTAGGATACAATTGCTCCAGTACGCAGCCATGCACAGCACAGATGCACACATTGGCACATGCATGTCTATCTGCCTGTAATTCCAGCTCAAGACAGTGAACACAGCAAACCAGTCTGCATATAGTTTTGACCCTGCGTTTGTCATCTTGTTCTATCAATTCTGGTCACAAAAAGGGGGCAAATCTCAAAACAAAGAATTTAACCATAACACAAACTGTGTTGAGAATTCATTCTATATTAAAATGTGAGATCTGCTACATACTATGGGTCTAAATCCTGCCCTGAGCCAGTGGAATTATCTTCCGGTCCTAATCAAAACCTGTGTTCTTTTAGACTGGTGGAATGCCAAATCTAGGATCTAAATGTTGGTTTTGGCACTTCCTCTGTACTAGGCCAACCTAGAATACAACTGTGTACAGACTGTAAGAGAAATCAGACTGAGACATGTGGGTTAGTCTCAGCATTTGTTACCAAACATCAACCAATCAGATTGCAAAACTTATCAATTTGTAATGTAAGCTTCTTTGAATTTAAGTCCCAGATAACAGATATTGAGGATCTGTTTACTTTGGCAACAACTACAAACAGTGCTATAACAGTGCTATAAGCTAGGAATCAAAAACAATCACCTACAGTAGGATTCAACCCACATAATGTTGTCCAACAGGCATCTTATCTTCTAGGTTTCCTCTGTACAGTTAACTACAGGCAGGCAGTAAGTAACCCTACTGGGGTGAATCAGCCACACATTTAAGTGTCTCATATAAAATTAAGATGTCTTGTGTGAATGCCCACCATTTTCCACTGATTATAGAAGGGGAACTACAGAGATGTCAGATTAAACAAGCAACAAAATAAGACTAAAATTAATTCTTAGACTTAGTAAATACACCCTACCAGCTTAAAAACCTCATGGTTGGTGCTGCAAATATTTACGGGTTTTCTATATACACGGTTGTGGTACTTAGGCAGTGGTGCTATTTATGTGAATGGAACAAGCAAAAGACTGTGGACGTTCTTAAGATGCTTAATCAGATAAACACACCTTAACTCTCTTTACCCCCTCACACTTAACAAGAAACGTAATTGGTTGATCTGGCATGCGAGAAAGTATTTTACTGCACAGACATAGAAAAGCTTAGGATTTCGAGTTCTGGTTTACAGAAAAGATTAAATATTTTCGTATACATTCTTATTAAAGCAGCACAGAACCCTTTCAATCCCTATCCGTATTATCAGCAGGAACACACAGTTTTCAGGAAATCCAATTGCAGTCGTTGATGGCAAAACTACGGAAAATGTGAACCTGTCGGATTCCGTGCCATCAGAGGCAGTCATCTGACTTGAGCCACTAAGTAATGCAGATGTCTCATGCAAATTTACATCTACACACTCTACCTGTTGTGAAACAGCCCAGATTCATACACATTTCAAGTCTGTAGTTCATTATACACACACACACACAGATACATATACATATCAATACATGCAGAGATGTGTTTTAGAATTAAATTTCACTGTAATCCTGAATTTTCATGAAGAGTTGCCACTTCAGATTTCACTATACTGTTTTTCAGTAATCATATAGATGCCAATGTCTCTGCTAAACTCAGAGCACAAATAGTATTAACTTGTGAGAGCATGAATAATGAAATTCTTTTTTAATTGAGTATCAGTAAAGAATACATTTTTATTCCCAAAATATATCAAAATATTACAGAAAAGTGTCATCTCAACTTTTTCAGATTTCATTAATGCAGTTATACCATCCTTAGCTTTGCTTACACTCGGATCTGCTTGCTCATAGTTTCCGATTTCTACCCTTTACACCTCATTTTTGAATACAGCCCACTCAATCAGTCAATGAGTTCTGTGTTGGTGTAAAACGTATGCTTGGGGACTGGAAAAGAGTTGTTGGCTTTAGGTGTTCAGTGTTTGAGTTTTTTTCTTCTTCTGTATTCCTACATTTTGTTGTATTCCTGATACAATTTCAGAAATAAAGGGTGTTATAGTCTACTGTACTTAAAATCTTAAGACTATCACAGACCTGAAATAGATAAATTAGAACAACAAAAAAAAGCCTTAACTATATTTACCCAATTGAAGCAAACCGTTTCCCAGTGTCAATTTCAAACATCCAAACTAATTAGATCTAGAACACTATGCCGGCATTTGCACTTACCATTATGCAGACAGGAACTAAAATATTTTGTGAGTATATAGTTTACATAAAAGAAACTAGTACTTGCAGACAGTGTTATCACTTTCTCTTACAGACACTGGTTAAAATATTTACCTCCTGATCCTATGGATCCTATGGATAGTGTTACAAGTTTTTAACTTAAAGAACAATTCTATTAACTTTAATAAAAACAGTCCCACAGCAAAAGTTAAGCATGCAAGTATCTACATTATGACAACCAACGTGCATCTAACAAGGCAAAGCAGGCTGGTGGAAAGGGACACACTGTTAACTTGCAAGCAACAAAATCTTTGATTCCTGTAAGTAGGGATGACTTATTACAAATACATGAAAAAGTATATTGCAAAAAGAGACAAAATACTATGACACATTACAGAGTGGTTTACTAAAAAAAAAAAAAAAGATTTTTAGTAGTACAGGACTTAAAATGACAGTCCACTGTTATGCTATCCTATAACTAAAGCTTATTTGATAGGAAAGGAAACTGAATTTCTTGTGCTTACCGTAAAAATAAATCAAGAAATAGGTTACCAGTGTTCTACTCTACAGTCTGTGGAGTTCGCCACTACCATTCCTCTCTCATTTTCCAACTACTGTTTTCACCTGTTCATATAATAGGACATACATGATACCTCCTAGAAAGTAAACATCTGCAAACAAGTATCTGTTTTTATAACTGGGACAGTAAGAGACCATTCAAATTCCCTTCATTTTTTATTACAAATATTGCACAATATTTACAATTCTGCATTTCTGCCCAGCTGCCACAAAAATCAGGAAAAGGTCTTTTTTCCTGTTATTCCATTACTCAGTTGCTGAAAAGCTCTCAGTGAAGAAGGAATTTACTTCAAGCTCAAGGTATCCTATCACTTTTGACAGATGCATTTTCCAATTTTACTTCTGGCGTCAAAAGACTCCAAAAGTAGCACTAGTTTTGTAATCAGAATTACCATTATTATGACAGATAAAGAAGCAGCGTAAACTAAGTTTTCCCCCGCATAAGTAACAAACCAAAACTTATCAAGCCCTTTCCTCCACAACCACTGCATACTTCAAGACATGACTTGTGGATATTATCTTATCCTAGTTTAAACCTTTGGAGTTTTAAAAAAACAGAGCAAACAGTACATCAGTTTGCATACAGAGTTTAAACACACAAGAATTTAACATTTAAACAGTCTCTAAGGCTGCTAAGTACACACTTTCAACGTGTACTAGGACTAGCTAATGCTCCCACTCATCACATGATGCACTCTGCCAACACTGCAAAATGAAATGTGTTAGCACTGTCAGAAATGCAATCATTTCCTCAATTGGTGGGGGTGGGAGGGTGGAATCAAAACACTAGAAGCAAAGCTGCAGACAAAAGCAAAGCTGCAGACAAAATCAGTGCGAAGAAGCAGCATTGTACACACCCAGCACAATAAACTAAGACACACAGTCACTGAATGAATACATACAGATATTGTCACCTTCTTCTTCCGGCTATTTTTGTATTTGTCACATTACTGCTCCACATATCTTTCAGAACAGTCTATGCAGTAGTTACATACAGAAAGAGCTGTAAAGAGGGGAGAGAAAGCAAAAGCCCTCAAAGAGCCAAGCTACCTACAGAAATGGATGTGAATGCTTGACTTGCTTTTATTAATGGGTAGGAACGCATACTTTAAAATCTTTTCTAAAAAAAAAAAAAAAAAAATAAAAGCCAGCAAATTTTCAGAATTTGTCTGACAGAGGAATTATTTACACTTACCAACTTTACGAACAGAGGCGACATTCACAAGGCCTGTCACTAGTGCCTGTTCGCAAGTGCTACCACCGGCATCAATGGAGTCATAAGAGCAGATTTTGTATTTGAAAGGCTTCTCACCTACAGAAAGCAAACATGAAGGATGTGGTATCTTCTATAAGAACACAAAGTGAGGGAGGAGGGTGAAAATCATAAGAAAATCAGTGGGTTAGCTTTTACAGCACATCCTCAAATCCACAGCTCACCTTTCACGTGAACTTGTTGCTAATGAAGCATGATCTTACATAACAGTCTAGGCACTTAAAGGTTATGGTCTGCTTTATCAGTAGGAGACCTACTGCGTTTAAATTTGGCTTCCACCATAAGTGTAATCAAGAAAAACTGGCCAGACCCACTTCCAAATTTAGTTTTGATCTTTTTTTTCTGAATCAAAGTTCAGCATGCTGACTTTCAGCCTACTCTGTCACAAAAAACAAACAAACAAACAAAAAAAAACATAAAAGCATCCCTCAGAATAGTGAAATGTAGCAGAACAGGAAATTTTCAAGAAGCAAAAGGAAATGACATCAAGGGAAAGTCATTTTTAACTTAATGAAGAAAACACACAAATAATTTTCTGGAAAGACAGCAAGGACAATATTTAGGTCACAAATACAATGACTTTCAATAACAAAAACATTGAGAGGTATATTCTTTAAGAACTACCCTCCTCTTTCATCTGCATGCCCACTAACAATTTCTAATTTACAATATTTATTTTCATATTTTTTCTGAGGTACCAGAATTCTGAAATACTAGCCATACAGGGGAAAGCCTGAAATCCACCTAAACAGAAAGAAACCACAGACTAAAAATATGAAATAGAATTGCAGAATCACAGAATGGTTGAGGTTGGAAAGGACCTCTGGAGATCATCCAACCCCCAAATAGGCAAATTTATCTTCAACTTCAAAACCAAACACAAACAAAATAAATAATTTCAAGTTAAAAATAAAGAAAAGTGAACAGATTTCAAGAATTGAAGTCCTAAGACCAACCCTGGTACAGCAATAATTCTCCTCAAGAAAGCATTTTAAGCCAATGTTATTACAAGTAACTTCAGTTACCTGTACAGCGCTTCAGTTTTACTAGTGTTATCTTTTAAGAATTAATGCAGGGGATATAACATTGTGTACTCATTATACACTCAGCATGACATGAGTTTTTTTTTTTTTTTTTTTTTTTTTTTAAAAATTTTTATTTNTTTTTTTTTTTTAAATGTTTACTCCCAATTGTTAGCAAACAGGAAGAGGCTGAGGACATTTTTAGGAGCAGTTATCAATAGCCTGATGTCTACATAACAGACTACTTTTTCACAGGTAATAAGCAGCTTCCTAAAACTCATTACATGCATTTGCCGAAGATTACATAGCAAGTCAGTGGCCGAACAAGCAATAGGAAACTGTGCTGGATTTGCAATCCTTCTTCTAGACAGTGACTTATTTTATTCATTTTTGGCAAACGTTTAATGTATTAAGCCTGTTTTTGGTCACATGGCTACTCATGCACCTGAACATCATTCAGTGCCCGGCCACAGTGTCTAGTCAGCTTCCCAAATGTCATCGGTTATTTCTTTTTTAGATACCACTGTCTTTTTGTCGTACCTTTCGAAGCCCCCGCCAGTTGCCTTCCACATAAGCTAAGAATATTGAACAGAGCGAACGTCTGTCTTTGAAGACATGGCGTACTTGCTACCACGTAGACTGAGAGCCATCTGTCCCAGTAGCATGCGACGTCTGTCAGCCCCCTTCACACCTACGCTTCCTGCCAGACATCTGCCCACCCTTCCCTCCCGCCGCGTGCCACGCCGTGCTTCCAGCGCCGCAAGATGGCGCGCCGCCCACGTCACCCAAGTGTCGGCGCGCCGTGCTCCTGCCAAGCCGCTGCCAGAGCATTTCAGGCCTTAAACCTGCTGAAAAGTTAATTTTCCCAATGTGGGTGAAACTGGATATATCCTATTCCTTACGCTACAGGATGAGTTCTCCACATGCTGATTTATTCCAATATTGTCACAAGCAGGTAACTGTCTCCCCATTGTCCTGCCCACCCACTCACAACATACGTTATATAGAAGATTTCAGAAGGCCATTAATGCAACACAGCACGTTCCTATTCTACTCATTCAATCAAATTTATTTACTAATCCTGTAAAATGCTCAGTTCAAAAAAGAAGAAAGGCTTCACTTTTTAAATACCTACAAGATGGAGCAGATCCAAAAGTTCCAAGCAGACAGTGATACAAAGTACGTTCTGTGTAAATTCAGAATTTCTAAATACAAGTGCCTTTATTTTGGCACGAGTATGGACTTAATATAAACTCGGTAATATAAAGTCTATGTAAATGAATTACTTGACCAAGATTGAAAAAACAAAAAAAAAACAGAGCATCAGACAGAGGCTGGGCCTTCCAATAGGCTCAACACTAAACTTTAAAACAGAAAACTCAAGCAGGAAGCTTACCAGAAAATGAGAGTATAGCCAAGATGAACAAACAACAATCTATAATATTAAAAAATCTTGAAATATGCAAAAATGTGCGAGTTGATTTAAAAAGTTTTGCGAAGGCATTCCCATTCTCTTCTGCTCATGGCATTCCAATAGAGAATAAGAAATTACAAAATGGTTGAAGTCCACATCCCTCTGAACTAGCAAAGACACCTTTCTGAGTTAACATGCCAGGGATGCAAACTGTTCTTGTCTTTGTAATATCTATACCTTGTCACAGGTGTCTTCTGAATACAGATCCTAAACCAGGATTTCCTTAAGTACAACCATACTCAGGGAAGCAACTCAAACCTATCCTTAAAGACCAATATCCCCAAATGCCACAGAAATCATTTAAGATAAAAATTTGCCTGTTTTGTTAAATCAGGATCAGTTTTTTTCCCCCATATTCAACATAAGAGGAAGAACTACCAGTTGATAAAAAACAAAAAATACCCCTTTTCTTGAGAGATCCTTTCCACAGCACAAAAGAAGTACTCTCAAACAGCATTCAATATTTGATGGTACAGTTCTTTTTTTTTTTTTTCCTTAAACAGTTTAAGTAGTAACATAAAAAAGACACATATGTAATCCACCTGTACAAATTCATATATGCTCTATCAGAGAGGCCTTGAGCTTTGTTTTGTACTCATACTGCTGGCAGTGAAAGGCTTTGAAGCCAGCATGTATTCCCATGCATCTCTGCAAAGCTAACTTTAAGAACACTTCCTGTCAGAAAGGAAACGAACCTCGTCAGAGTTGGAAAATCATTATCTGTTTTTCCTGTATAAGTGGTCTGAAGGGATGACATTTCTCAGCCACCATGTTAATTCAGATTTTTGATGGTTTTTTTATCATCAGTATTTGAGGTTACTAGTTAAAGAGGAAATCCTGATACCATTACGGGAGGGATGAGAGCGCACAGATTCCTATCAGACCTGTCTACAGTCAAGTAATTCAGTTATTATTTTATTATCTTTCACTGATTTGTTTATATTCCCAGAATGACACAGTTTCCTGTGCTGAAATAACTTACTAGCAGCCAATACTGCTAATGCAACAAGATCATATTGGATTGTTGTATTTTGCTGTTTGAACGGTCTGCCTAAGTTTTCTAAGAATTTTTTGTCTGCATGAAAAATACAGATTCTACCTTTTCCATGGCATGACCCTTTACTCTTTCAGGCCTGCAAGTGGAATTTATTCAAATGGAAAAATAATGTGTGTCAGAATTACGTGTGCTTGTAAACAAAGAGAGGATTCCTAGGAAACAAAATAGTAAAACATTTACAGATCATAGATTTGCTGTTCCAAATTCCTTGATTTGCCAGATTCTTCCCCACACCATGCTTATAATACCTCAAAACCATTTAACTCTATGTCTCAAGCATTTAAAGTTCCTCAAAGCTCAGCAAAAATAGAGGAAGCACTGGTTGTTCACAAATTCACAAACAAGTCTATCGTGCACACATCACATCTTTAACACAATAATTTCATAGGGAGAAATACAAGCAGGGACCAACTTTAAAATCCTTGTCCTGTGGAAGTAAACTATAGCAGGTTTGAAAGGTGCTTACATCCCTTTCCAGGTTATTGATCAACACTCAGCAAAAGGAAACAATTCCCTTTCAAATCATACCTGTAAATAATTAACTTCCAAGTAAATACCGATTCTAAATGCACACACTACATTCACGTTAGATGCAATAAACAGGGTTACTCATTCTTTAAACACTCCATAATGAAAACACAGCTATTTTCATGACACATTTGTGAAGATAATTGAAGTCCTGCCATCTTGAAAACAATGTATTTTAGAAAACAATTAAATTAGTTTATATTATACTCAAGACTTCTACTGGTGAAAGTATTCCTGCTAATTCTAAAGAAAGACTGAATCATACGGCTGTTATTTTATGGAACAGGATTCAAAACAAAGAAGATGCAAAAGGAGGCTTGGCTTAATCCTCAATTATTTGTGTGGCTTACTACATTCTTGCACCAGAGAAATAAAGCTTACATTGCTTAAAGAATAAAGCCCTTAATTTGCATGAGGGAACTAAAGTACTTAGGGGAGTTGTTGAAGTGTTTGATGCATAGAAGGTGTGAAAGCTAAAACAATGATCTCAGTAGAACCAAGGGCCTATATGGAAAAATCTGGGATTTAAACAGGGGACTTCAAGATGAAAGCCAACTCTGAAAGGCGAGCAGTACCATTTCAATAACTCTTTGCATTAATTTTTCCCCACTTCCCTAAACATTTGTGTTCTCTCAAGGGAAAAGACTATCACAAAAAAAAAAAACATTGTGAGAGATCTAGATTCTCAACTCCTACAGGATAGACGGAACGTTTTTAGCACTATGAAACAGAGACCAAAAATGCAGAGGCTGATTTCTGTAGTATCTTTGTGAATCTAATACAAGCTCAGTAGTTCAAATGTATATAATGCGCTGATTAACAGACTGGGAAAACATTCTTTGTTACCATCTCTATTCATTGAGATCAGAATTAAAACTGTACTTTTATGCATTCAAAGGACGTCTTCCACAGTGACATAACAGAATAACCTTTCTGTTAGTGGATTAAATGCTTTGTAGAAGAGCAGAGCTACTTGGATTTTCTAGCTATTTCAATCACTCTTTAAAAAGTTTAAGCATAGCTTCCTGTTTCCAACAAAAGTAACAGCTTTAAAGACAGACTTCAGAATTCTAATGTTGCGGGCAGTGCCCATCGTATGCAGTGTTTGTGGTGCAAACTACCCACAAATACTGGTGCATCCTCTTTTCAGTTTCATTCTTCCCAGTTAGGTTTTGAACACTGACTATATGTAGCTGATCATCACAGATGCCACTATAATTTTCCCTTCTTTATAAGAACTAGCAGATAAAACTCAGCAACTGAAGAGGTTAGACTGCCCTCTCTCTGTGGCTTCTTGCTACCTACTTCTTCTGTAACTTAAACAGAATTATGGCCACACACTTTCAAGAAAGTCATGATATTAGCTATTAATCAGCATTTTCCCATACAGTCAGAAGACGCCGTACTCCAAATTGGTAATATAGTACACCTCCATAAAGTTTTAGATGATAAAAATTTATTTCATCGCTAAAAGAAGGCAATAAAATTTAGTTAAACTGCTTAGTAGCACTAGTATTCCCTGTGAATTGAAGCCTTTAACTCACATGCACTGTCAGCAGAAAGCATGAGCCATCCTTGTACCTGAATTAATATGTGAATTAAAAGCATCACTATATCTAGTGTACTCTCAGCTTTATTTTCTGATGGGAGAAAATGGCCAAGCATTATTTTGAACTGTAATATTACCTTAATTTAATTTGAAATATAGAAAATAACAGATATTTGAAAAATGTGAGCAAGACTTAGGTGACTAGCTTATAATGTCATGGAGTTCAGTTGTTCTGCTATTTTATCCTTTAAAATATACATACACCTAGTGTCACAGTCAAAAATCTTAACCCTTCATATGGAACTACCTTTTTTTATAAACTTGAAATAGATTTTACTAAATAAACTCTACTGTCTAAAACTGAAAAGAATGAAGACTTCTAATTCATACATTACAGCTATCCCTGTAGCAAGTAAGTTAAATAGAAATCATCATATTAAACTGGATCTCTGACATGAGTAGGTAGCCTACACTGAGGTATGCAGTCAAAGAGGAACACTGAAAAAACACTTGAAAAATCAAGTATAATGTTGCTCCTTTGCTGCCCCCTTCTGGAAAATAAAACAAAACAAGACAAGACAGCCAGGAAAATAGCTGGTCCCTGCATACCGTTATCTCCATTTCTCAGACAACTCAGCCTTGTGACAGCAGATCTTTTTCAGTTTAAAGGCTTTGGATTTTATTTTATTTTTTTAAGTTTTAATTTTGAAGTATCAATAAACTCTAAAATATGTTTCCCAAACAAGTCTGTTAATCTAGGCATAATGAGAGACAACTCTAGGAAGAAAAGAAAGCGAGGCTGCTCGCTTTGGCACTCTGGAGCCCTGCATAGCAGCACATACTGCGCATCCAGAGTCACAGCCAGCACAGCAAGATTATCCGTATGCCATTCTGCCATCAGCGATTTAACCTAAGCTCCTGGACACAACACGAATTGGCTGCAGTTCACAACAGATTCTGTATGAGTGCTGCCACAGAGTCAGGACCTTTAGGGGAAGGAAGACAGGCACAGGCTATTAACATGGATATTTAGCAGTTTTGCTAGCATGCCTTTCAAAGAGACTGTAAGAAAGAAACAGAGTTAACTTGAAGCTTGTTTTGCTGGACAGATGGCACAGCAAAACTCAAGTCAGAACTCGGTATGAAAAACTCAAGTAAGTTCTTCATCTTTGCCATAATTGGAAGCATCATTCCAGGGACAGCTCCAGAGACCCATTCCATAAACACACTTTTTACTTCTGAAACAGAGGTGTTATGCATACATCAGATAACGATGTTTCATACATAACCCTATACTAAATCTGGGTTGCCACAATCCACTTGTTCAAAAACAACAGTTGTAATGATATAACAATGTAAAATGCTTAACCTTGTACAACTATACTTCTCAAACACTTCAAAATTGAAAGAAGTTACTTCAAAATACCTCACTGTGAACATACGAGCAACTTGTCTATCTGCTCTGCACAATTTGTTATGACTGGAATGTGCTTTGACTATGACAAGGCTTGTTAACTGACTACTTATTAAAAAAAAAGATGTTTATGTGAAAGGCACATCATCAGCATGTCAGCCTACTCTATATCTATTAGCAAAGCTGCTAGTTCACTAAAAGTAATCAGGTCTTTGACTATGCAGGCCCAAATTCCTTTTTTTTTTTATTTATTATACTAATTTCAGCAAGCAATTACAATTTGTATTTCTTTCCACACAAGCAATAATGACTTCAAAACAGGAAATCCAAATTCACTACAGACAAGTTACTTCAGTCCTAGAAAACAGTGGGGTAAAGAAGTTGAGAGAAATCTTTGACAATGTGAATTATTTAGATTACAGTACACAACTTTAACAGTCAGAAAGTGGTTTCTCTAGTTAAACTGTAGGTGTGTACTGTGAAAATGTTTTCTAGTAATGTAACAGGTACATGTATGGCTACATACCACAAATAAAACATCCTCAAAACCAAACTCACATACTTAGAAGAAACCTACAGAAACAGAATGTTCATTAACTTCTTTACCTAAGTAGTAGGAAAGCTACCATTAAGAATATTGTGTGACGTTAACTCATGGGCAGGTGGCTACCAAAGATCACTACCTTCTTTATCCAAGAAAAAAAGAAGGTTCTTTTCTGAATAATTGGAAAGCATCAAATGCTTTCTCAAGTTCTCTTTGGAAGAGAGGATGCACTTGAGGTCAGACAAAATCTTACTGTGAACTCTTAGAACTGCAGATAAATGGACCTTTGCATTAACTGACAAAAGTGATTATTCAGTAAATATGCCTACTACAAATGTAGCAGCGACTGCAAAGAAAGCTGTACATTGTCACAATTTTTTTTGTCCAGTTTACCTGCAGGACTCCAAGAAGCCTCACATGTGAACGAGATTACAAATCTCTTGGCACTTAATTGAGCACATCTCAGTGGCTCTTTGCTACTGCTTGTAATAAAATGGCAAAAAGCTTTAGAAACACCTTTCGATCAGCCCCTGCTTGTTTTATTCAAAAAGACTGGCACCATCACAAACTAAGTAAAAGACAACTATTTGGATAGGGTACCTTATTTTCATTCAGGTTACCTGTGGAAAACTTTCATGTAATAATAAGTAAATAAATAAATAAGCGTGCCACATTATCAATTGTTCTACAGTAAAGATCTACACAACTACTTGGAGCATAACAAGCAAAACAGCAGTTTTGCTATAATATGGGCCATACCTACTGCAGGTACTGCATGCAGATTCACTTGAATTCTTCTTTCTAGTTGCTTTTCTGTTGGACCACACAGGATTATCTTCAGCTTTCATCTCTTCCTCTCTTCCATTTACATTTTTCTAACGGATTTGTTTGCGATGTCCATTCATCTGATGGCTGGTTTTGAATACTTCACCACAAATTGAACACAAAAGGGCTGGAGAAGTTTTGTGGTTTTCCACATGCTCTTTCAACTCCGCTCTAGATTGCCAATTAAGAAATAAGTTAAGCAAGCTAATTCACAAAGAAACCCAAAAATACAGTATCAACCAACGTTTTACGTTACCATCAATGACTGAAAAGACTTAATTTCAGGTAAGATACTTTTAGGTAAAAGACAGCTTTAAAGGGACTTTTGAATTACTGTAACCCTCATAAGGGTCCACTGAGAGAAAAAAAACCTTGCAGATCATTCTGTGTTATGTTTGTGAAACACACACACAAATACACCCAGAGGGGAAAAAAAAAAAAGCTTGCCAGAAGAGCTAGACAAGCCATTTGATTTTGACTGTAGGGCAGAATTAGATCTAAGTTGTTACATATAGTTAATGTTGAGGAAATAAATGCTCTATTTTACTTTCGCATATATCATAAGTACAGTGAATAGGCAGATGACTTCCAGCAATGTTTAACTGCCATTCACACATACCCTAAAAGAACAGATTATCGTTCTGGATGCACAATTTCATCATAAAATTGCTACAGTGCTGCTCTGCACAAAGAGAAAAATGAGGTGAAATAAGCACAAGTGATAATGATAAAATGGTAACATTTGGAAAGTCACCACTGTTTTTGACATGCTTGTTGCCACAATAAACATCCTTGTTTTTGAAAAATGAGAAAGCAGAGAGAACCATGATTTTCATGAATCTCATTTGATCTGAATCCATTGGGTTTATCAGATTAAATGTTTTTATTGTACAAAAGCTGTATCTAAAAATGCACATTTTAAAAAGTTGTGTTTTCTAAGTTTCCTCAATTGAATTTCCAACTATCATTATACATGTAGATAAAGAACAAGCAATATATTTACATGATGTAACTGTTAAGTTGTAAGGAATCAATGTATTTCAATCAGTTTATTTTTATTATGTTGGGAATATCCAAATACTAAGGTTTCTTTCTTATACTGCTGTTAAAAATAACATAAACTTTGAATTAATTATTAAAACTAATATCAAAAACAGTGACATGACAAATACTTCCAATGTAAAATATACACTTAAAAAACAGTGCTGCATATGCATTTAAGTATACAGCATATTTTGTACGACTAGGAAAAAAATAAATTAAAAAGCCCACCACACGATTGAGAAGATAGCCGGTATTTGTTTCAGAGTAAGGGAAAACTGATATACTTAGTCACTGTAAGCACAGAAGCTTTATACCTCTGGCTAAGAATACCTTCACCCACAAAAAACATCATTAGGCACAGTGGGAAGGATGAGCTGCCAATTTTGTGAACATTTATAGATTAAAAAACAACGAAAACTTTTACATATCATACGTGTTCCTTGAGGTCGCATACTCAAGCAAGCATTATAAATAAAGAAACACTTACCCAACCCTCCATGCAGTGTACAGCTAGCTCCATGCTCCAGTGGGGTTTGGTGGTCAGCACAACATCACCAACACAGCGTATGTGTTATGATGCCATGACGGAGGTAAAGCTGGCAACCCTGGAGTGTCTAGATGTCGCAGGACCTAAGGAAGAAGTACGTGCACATAACAATGTGCTGCATGGTCTCACAGCCCGGTAACTAAGAGTATACAGCACATCCTGGTAAAGGTGATGGATTTTTCGGTAATTTATTTTAGAATGTTAAGGTAGATTCCCAACACTATCTCCCTCAACACAAAATAAATCCTATATTAAAAAACAATCAAAACCCCAGCTCATTAAGTTTGCTAAGCCAAGAAATAAAAAATTAGGAACTGCCAAAATTAAAGTTGCCTTGGTAACCTTAATTTCATTGTTTTTTATCTATACACTTGTTACTCACTGAACAATAAGGCAAGTCTAACAAAGCACTATTCATTCTATGCACTGAATTTGGGAAGGATCATGAGGAAAAAAGATTGTACACAGTCAGGCAACTGAAGATTTTGAAATTGTACCTACATACCCACACAGATGATGAATATTTGACTTTACAACTTTTACAACTTTTATTGTGAGTTTTCTTGATTTTTTTTTTTTTTTTTACTTCGTCAGCATGTCTTGGGCTTTACTCTTTGAAACAAAATGCCTAAGAAGTTAAAACAGAAATTCCAGATTTCACAATGGAGAACCATACTTGGGCCCACTAGCACTGCTGAAACCCTTAGATATGCCAGAAACCTCTGAAGCTTGAATCAATTGCTGTTTGAGTAATGACAGCAAGAGTAAATAGAAGCAACCTTGTATCCTGTTATATTAATGCTGGTTCACTTATCTGAGACTCAAAATCCTTTCACTCAGCTTCAGACCACGTCACCTAAGCTACTTTTGTTCTCCAAGACTCACCACTTCATTTTATTCTCTGCCTGCTATGCCCAGTGCCGGTAGCAGTGCCTGTCATATGCAAAATTCTGCTCGAGTTCCTCTACTCATCGCATCCTGACCTCTAGCAGCTTCTCACAGGTTTTCCAGCTACACTGGTCTTCTGTATCCAGCTTTTTTAAAGTGCTTTCTGTGAACGAATTCAAAACATTTGGGACCAAAGAACACAGTCAAGTTTTCTTAGTTCTCTTCCCTGCCTCCTTAAAGCACAAAGCACAATTAGCTTCCTACAGTAAAGTATCTTCACTGCTCATTGCAGTTCCCAGAGGCTGTGATGAGGCAAAATCAAGACAGATTTTGGCATCAGGAGCATGTCTTTCAGCTCTTCTAATGGAAGACACCATCCGAAAAATGTTTAGATCTTTCCAGCAAGCCATGGGTTATCAGGACTTTTTAAAATAAAAGCCACACTCTTACTGCTTCCACTCTAAAATACCATGAACAATAACTTTTCCTCCACATGCAATCTAGAAGATTGGTCGAATCATTTTGGTTGATCTCTTCTTAAAAGAATAGTATCAGTTGAAGGCAAAGAACCAGCATGAAAAAATTCAGCCAACACAGGTTAAACAAACAAACAAAAGCAAGACAGAAGGGCAAGTGAGAACAGCATCTTCCAAATAAATAGCAAATGTTGTAACAAAGCAGTTGATCTAGAGCAGTGAAAAAAAATTAAGTGTGGTTTTAATATAAAACTAAATATTTAGTAAGCAGTTAAAAAACAAGAAGTGTGAAAGATGCAGGGACATGTCATGAATTCATTTCATTCCCGTTTTCAGAGGAATTATGTTTCTTTAACATAATCTTGTGGAAAATTTATCAGCATGAAGAGGAACTGTTGTTAGAGACATAGCCTCCACCATTATTAAAAATGAAATTAAAAAAGTCAAATTTGATGGTGTCAAGATTCTGCAAGAATACGCAGCTCCCCCTGCAAGAGACAAAGCTGGACAGAATCCTCAGAAAGTTGCTTCATGATTTAAGCAATGTTGAAGTTAGCCGTATTTGTCAGAACTAAATTAAATATATATATTGATTGATAGGCTGCTATACATTTCCTTGTCAGATTCACCCTGCTTCAGTTCATCCTATGAACTGAAGACAGCGGTCAGAAATCAGAGAAGCACAGACAGGTCTCTCCACACAGCTCTGTTCTAACCACCACAAGTCTAGGAAACTGTAGGTTGAGTTCTGAGGGATCGCAACTGCTAACAGCATGAACTGCAACATGCACTTCTGACATCATTAAATGCACAAGAGGACTCAGAAAGAGACCAAACTCTTTGCCAAAATGGATCTAAATTGTAGTTTGAACACGGCTGGCCTTCATTCAGAAGCATCAGAACTCTGATGATATTCCAGTCAAATTGTCACAAAGTTAAAGTCAAAAAAGCTTCATACACGAAGCACCCCTTAGCTTTGACATTTTAAACAGTACAGTATTCTCTCCCCACAAGTGAAGGGCCCAGTTTGATAACAAAAATCAATACAATTATGAGAAAATAGAGCCTTTCTCGTATGAAGCAAAAATCTTTACCTGTTGCAGATGGAAAGAAAGCTCTCACAGAATAAGATGAAACAGATTGATGACTGAAGATAAATTTGCTGCTACTAACTCAAAAAACGAATAATTTCCTTTTAAACTAACAGACAACCAAACAACTGCTTAACCAAGCAATTATCAATTGCCAAAAATGATAAGTTTTAGAAATTGCCAAAATAAGCCAATCAGAAACTCAAATCAACAGAAAAAGTAAAAAAAGCCAAATATTTCACGGTGCCCTGCTTCTTGTTTCCCCGTATCTCCCTGCACTTTCTTTTCACCTCTATCTACTAAACAGCTGCTCCATGTTAAATAATTGTTAACATAAATGTTCAAACTTAACTCTTATGTAGCTTTAAAGTGTTTTGTGTTTTTTTTTTTTTTCCAAGCTATGTGAGGCTGACTTTGGTTCAGATACACAGTACTTCAGAAGAAAGCAACTGTTAATTACGAAGACACAATTTGACCCTGGGGGCTCTGGTGGCAAACGCAAGGTCAGCTCAGCGCTAGGGATGCTCAATCTGTTCCCATCTCCCCGTGTCAAACAAAACAACAGCAGCAACAAGAGGGTAACAAGCAGTTCTCAAAGATTTCAAACCACAATTAAAAATGAGTTAACCAAATATGTAGTTGCAGCAGAGTTATTTTGATGTGAATTATGGAACATCTGGAAAACACTGAAGGAACAGATACTCAAGAAACAAGCAAAATACCCAAGCTTTAAAGGACTTTTTTAGTGGTGAGATACAATACACTTTACATGCCCATTTTCTTCGAAGTGCATCTGCTGAAAGTCTGAATTTGGTCTGGAGAAAGAACTTGTTTGGAGGTTGTGGGTTTTGCATAGAGGATTTCTGTTTAATGGTAAATGTAATTAAGGCCACTAGCCCTTTCCTGTAAAGCTTTTAATATAAAATCATTGAATTTCATAGCAACTTCCAGACTCTCTTTTAAGATTCAAAGACCAAAAATGATGACAGGCAGCGTGATTAGTCTTTCAGGTCTTTTGCCTCTTTATCCCCGATACAGATGGCAAACTGTCACTATACAGCTTATGCAAATATCGACCATTAATTTAGACAGGAACCTAAAATTAAGAAAACTTTCTGGATATGTTAACAGTGAATGGCTATAATTTTCAAAATTCATTGCCCCTTGAACGTGATGGAAATTGTAAAACAAGTATGCCAGAAAATAAAAGTCCCAGGATGTTCTCCCACTACAGTTGCAAGGTAGGTGGACTTTTGATCTCTTTTTCAAACAAACTGGAAGGAAAATATCCATTAAAAGAGACAACTTTAAAACTGTCAATACAAAACAGTTCTCCTTTGACTTAAAAAAATATTGTTTATATAGGTAGTCATAAATCTTTTCACTGCTACAATCACTTCTATTTTGAAATACCGTGACAGAAGTGACAGGGGCTGTGCTGTCACAATTTCAGCTTTCTCCTACACCGTCCTTCCCAACCTCTTAGAGAAAAAGAGTGGACCGCAGTCCTGCTGCCTGCTTGCAGTTACATACAACTAACTGGAGACACTGTGCTGTTGTGAAGCAAATAAGAAAAAAACTCATTCTTCTTTTAGCTCTAAAAATGACTTTTTTTTTTTTTGCTTTAGTTGCTTTTACTGCACAAATTCTGCTACAACCTTCTATAGAAATTCCATCTCCTTTCATTTTAAACACTTAAATTTCAGAACAACCCTACCTGTCCCAGAGATAAACAAGAAGACTTCAAAACTAGACTGCAGAGCACAATCTAATCTAAAGCCTTTAAAACCAACACCACACTGCAGATGCAATGTCTGGCCTGGCTACGATCACAGGAAGCCCTGTTATTGCACTTTCCTCACAAGCAGAGTGTTTTCTTAATCTGACCACTGCCACCAACTCCAGAGCACTCATACTCAGCAGTTGCACAGAAAAATGCCTTGACTACCTGTGGACACAGATTTTTCAAGAGTTTACCTTGTGACTTGAAGGTAAGCACTAAACGCATGGCTTTACTGAGCACAAAGCACATGCAACTAGTAACAAAAACATTTTTAAGTTTTTCATTCCTTACTTAATTGAAGTACACTTGGTCCGACGACAACACTTGTCATCAATGAAAAGGAGCCTTTCTGGCTGAGAAACCAAATAAAGTTAGGTGCACTGACAAGTTTATAGCTGAGGCAATTGTATGAGAATTAAAAATATATTTGACTT
Source organism: Anseranas semipalmata (assembly GCA_013399115.1). Taxonomy (NCBI): domain Eukaryota; kingdom Metazoa; phylum Chordata; class Aves; order Anseriformes; family Anseranatidae; genus Anseranas; species Anseranas semipalmata. Next base: position 848,456 of record VXAA01002967.1, on the reverse strand, counting down.
ACTGGTAAAATCACAGTGGGACATTTGAATGTATCCTTTAATGGCAAGCTACATGAAGATATCTTATCTGCTCGTTTTCAAATCATGAAGAAGAACACTTTTTGCACCAAAAGAGAAGAGGTTTCCTCTGGTGGCGTTTTTGTGCACTTTCCAGGCACTTTGTGACATAAAAACACTTTCACAGATGAAGCACTAGTAGGTTACTTCTATCTGCTTGTATGATTTTAAAAGATTTTGTGTTAAGTCTCAGTCACATGACAACCACAATCCACATCATGACACTCTTCCTGGATTTTATGAGCATCTTTTGACTTCAGTACTATATTTGCATACGTTGCAGAAATGCTGTGTTCTCTCAGAATCCAGCTTTAAGGTGCAAACTTCTTTCATAGGAAGAGCTAACCATGTATTATCACATCTAGCTTTCTTCTGATTTTTGCAATTTTCATGCCTTGATTCAGCTTTAGGGTATTTTTTTACCTCCTCGGCTACAGTCGGAGTTCTAACCCTGGAAACACAACACTTACATAAAGACATAACAGACTGTGCGTCTTCTTTACCTTTGCTCCATTTGGATTTGCTGGAGTCCATGGTATGTGAAAAAGAACCAGGCACTTCAGGCCAAGGCTCCTCAAGTTGAAAACAGTCTGTTTCTTCTCCAAACAATGTGTTCATCACTTCACAAGAGCGAGAGGCATAAGAATTATTGCTCGGACTCCCTGGGCTCATGTCATAACAGTGAGGGCTCATATTTTGAAGCATCTGACACATGGGTAAGAAGATGGACATTTTTACCAGCTTTTCTTTGTTTTCTTTATTTTCTTGGTTAACTTCATCTCCCATGCTGTATGACTCATTTGCATCTCGGTCCATTTTAGGACAGCCTGAAATTTGGCATGCTGTATCTGTTTCATGCATATGAGCCAGGTGTGTTCTGGTCTTACTTTCAATGCTGCTTGTGAACTGGCAGAGCTTGCACCTGTACACCTCCACCAGAAACATTTCCACCCGGCCAGCAAGCTGGGCTTCAAAACCCTCAGACGCAGCAGCGTTCAGCTGGGGTGTTTTGTTTTCCTCGGGGAGACAGACGCAGGTTCGCAGATGGAACACACTGGCATTTGTATTTAAATTCATTTTTCTTCAGACATTGCTGGGAGGCAAATCTACAAAAGACAGTAAACAAAACAGTTAAAAGCCACTTTAGGCCACAGCGATATCCAGATACAAGTTCTGGTCCTGGAGATGACCTTAAGATTATCTGAAAAGGAGAGAGGGCTTTGCCATGAGAAAAACGAAGACATGAAGGGATTACTCAAGTCACTTGTTAAAATAAAAACTGAACTACGAGTTAACGATACTAAGGTGAATCCACGTTAAGTTCATGACATTTCCCGTTAAGAAACGCGCAGCTTAGGTCTATGGCATTTCCCGTCGAGAATCGCATAGATCTTAACACCACAAACGCTGCCGAGAAAGCCGCCTCGCCCATACACAGGGCTCCGCGGGCCGCAACAGTGCCCAAGCACCCCATAAACGCAGCACAGCTGCCAGAGGGGGCCCGCAAAACCAAATCCCGAGAAGCAGCCCCTGACAAACCCGGCAGCCCGCACCCCGCCGCCTGGCAGCCCCCCGCCGCCGCGCCCGCTCCCCTCTCCCG
>VXAA01002967.1:772193-846159 GCA_013399115.1 Anseranas semipalmata | reverse complement strand
CCCCTCCGCGCTCCCTTCCCGGCACCGGGCGTGTGTGCGTGAGGGGACCGGGGGGGGGCAGCCTCCTCCTCCGCGTGGTGGCGAGGTCGCGCCCCGGGCCGCGGCTCGCTGTCCCGGCGAGGCCCGCCCTGGCAGCGGAAGGGAGGAGAGCCGGGCCGGCGAGTGCCTCGGGGCTGCCTCTCGGTCCGCCGCCCGCCCTGCGGCGAGCCCACCTCCCCCGAGTCCCGGGCTCTCTCGCGGTACGAAAAGTGCCTGCGCCGGTGGAAGCGAAAAAGCGATTTGTCGCCGCCGGCCCCTCCTTCCAGCCCTCGGCGTGACTGGCAGCTCCCGCGGGCAAGCGGAGCCGTGGCCACCGGTCCCCCGCCGAAGCGGGGCTCGGGTGTGCGGTCTCCCCGGCACCGGAGCGGCGGCCCCGCGAACGCTGCCCTTGCCCCGAACTTTTGCCAGCAGCTGACATCCTGGCGCTTACTTTGGTGCTCCTCTCCACCGTGCAAATACCTCAGCCTTACAGGCTGCTTTCTGTGCCTTTTTTTTGTTTTTCCTCCCTTAAAAAGTGGCCGTTTGAGGGTGGCTTTTTTTTCCAGTTAATCGTGGGAGTCGAGGACACGAGGAAAAATAGCGAATGGACGTGTGAACCGTGTAAAATGCATGAGCACAAAATAAGGGTGTCTAGCATTCTGTAGAGAAGCATAAACTAGAGTAATAAGGTAGTGACTGGAGATAGAGCCTGAAGGTAGGAAAAATTGGTGAAATCTCTTCGCAAATCTTCATAAGCTTCCCATAGTTCTCTTAAATTCAAAAACAAGTGAAATTGGGGCTATAACAAGAATATGTCACAAGTCCTCCCTATTTGAAGCCACCTAAGCATGCAGATACCTATCTGCCTCATCACTTTGCGGAATCTTCTATAAAGGTCTCTCCTCCATGTAATTACAGCTCTGAAGCATTTAAATGAAGGAAAAGTTTATCCGTGTTTTGATGGCATTGCTTGGAATAAATGGGTTCCTCTACAGGAACTAACTCTGAAATATTTAATGCTGACAGAATGTATTAGTAATTTTGTACTTGAGGTAGAAGTGCAAAGAAAACTGGCAGTCGTATCTGGTGGCCTGAGATACTGCTGTGGGGGTGTACCCCATCTGGAGCCTCTGCTACCAGCCTGCTTTTGCAGAAAGTGAGGTGAGGTTGCTACATTACATCACAGTACATTCGATTTAAAAAAAAAAAAAAAAAAAAAACACTTCCATCTAGCTTTTGGTGTCACCTTATCTGGAGCAGCTTGAATGGATCTGCTTTTTTTTTTTTTTCCTGTAATATTTTTCTGTTGTTCTGTAATATTTTTATAATGTATTGGAGAAACATTAATGCATTAGCAGGGGACTCTCACAGCTTCCTGTAGCCAGCTAAAAGAAATCTTGAAAGATGCATAGTCACCTTAATACTCTCCTTGTCACATTTCTCTGCCCTTTTGCTAACTCATTGCACTGATGCTATTTGCTCTGGATTGCAAATTCAAATTGAGAAAGTTTTAAACCTAATGCTTTTTTCTTTTTTGGTATCTTTTGTGCCTAGTGTAGCACTGAACAAACTCATCACGCAGTTTGTCCTCTTTCCTTCCTATATTCTATTGTCATAATGGTGTCGCGTGTCAGGAGGGGGCAGTTAAGAAAAATGCCCTTCTTTGTAGATGCTTTGATTGAGTAAGCAGTAGTAGTGGTAGAGATGTAAAAAAAAAAAATACAGCATTCACACTTAGGTCTCTATTAGAAACTTGCGTATTTTTTAACTCAAACAGTCTGTTCTGTTGGAAAGTGAATGAGAACATTTCAGAGCAATAAAGTGTTAATGGTCTTATCAAATTATTTCAGTATATATTGCCAAAAAGTCTGGATTGTTTTCTAGTACTTGAATTTGTGCTAACTCAAGTAGGAGAGATTCATTAACTGTGCTGTTTGAAGATCCTATTCTTAATTAGGAATTCACTAGTCGAATTTATAGTGAGGTGCCATCCTTTAGATGGCTTAGTTCTGATATATTTATGCTATTGGATTGTTGGTCATATTCTTCAGTATGTAGTATGAACCTAGTGGAGTTCAGAGGATGTCTCTACACTTCTGTGCACGTCCCACCACCACTCCTGACCATCATGTTCACAGAATTTCTTTTCAATGAATAAGGCTTGAGAAAGAGCTGTATTTAAATTATTAAAGTGTTAGTAAATTCCAAAACTAGTGCAGGTGGGGTGAGTTTGTAGAAAGGTTGATGCTGGCACCTGTGATGTGATTTGGCAACAGATTTCAAAAGGCAAATATCCATCTTACCATAGCTGATAACCTAATTGATGTTCTGAAGGTATTTGCTAAACACTGTAAAAGTCTATTGACAAGCCAGTTTCAGCTTCTAAGGAAGATGATGTAAGTGAATGCCTAATGTGTCAGGACTGAATTGAATTGAGTCCTGAATTGATTTTTTTTTTTTAAAGAGACTCTACCGTTATTATTTTAATAACCTGCTGAATACTTTCTTTTTGCTTTTTTGCCCAATGGCATTTTACAGGTCTAAAGATAACTGCTTTTTTTTTTTTTCCTCAGGAAGCTGATAGTTTTCTATATACCATTGGAAGGCTTTTCTGAAATTAAACTTCTTTAATTTATCCTATTCCTTGATAGTGTTCCCTCTATTGCATATATAAATGCATTATAAAAAAAAGTTCTTTATTTTCTAACGGATGTATACATGTACAGAAAGGAATAGCAATTAAGCAAATTGGTCTGCTCTGCATGAAATTTTGCAAGATGGTTGACTTAGGTGGTCAGAATCATCCCTTGAAATAAGTTTTGATCTAGGGAGCAAAACTGTGGTCTGCCATTTGAAAGTACTTTTAAAAGACATAGCTTGAATTAGGCATGGGAGCGGAGCAGCAAATAAGAAGGATGATGGACTGACGGGATGAGGAAATATGCAGCACTGTTGTATGCTATTAATAGATATTGTCGCTATTGAACCGAAAACATTGATTTCACCCATGTGTTTTGTTGCATTTGCTGTATCTTCCTTCTGTAGTATTTCTTTTTGCAGTCATAGCTGTCTGTTCATGACGAGTCTATTACAAGTTTGTTACAATGGTTGTACCTTTTTAGTCCTCCAAAAAGCAGATAATTAAATACCAGTTAGCTTCTACCATAAGAGGCTATGAAACTAATGTGAATTTAAGGACTGCAGTGAGTTGCTAGTACTGATCTGTAGTTTTTACTTTTGCAGGGCTGAGGATGCTAATGTGTCTGAGAAAAGTACAAATGAAGAAAATGGGGAAGTATCGGAGGCAGACCAACCTCAGAACAAGCACAACCGACACAAAAAAAAGAAACACAAACACCGAAGTAAACACAAGAAACATAAACATTCTTCAGAAGAAGATAAGGACAAAAAACATAAACACAGACACAAACATAAGAAACATAAACGGAAAGAGGTAGCTGATACCTCTGACAAAGAAGATGGACCAGCTAAAAGAACTAAAATTGATTTTTTAGCTCCTCTGGAAGACTTGGAGAAACAAAGAGCATTATTGAAAGCTGAACTTGAAAATGAATTAATGGAAGGAAAAGTCCAGTCTGGTATGGGATTAATATTACAAGGTTATGAGTCGGGATCTGAAGAAGAGGGGGAAATCAATGAAAAAGTGCGAAATGGGACTAGGCCTACAACTAAGTCAAACACTAAGGGGAAATTAGAACCTGTGGAAAATAAGGCTAGTTCCAAGAAAGGAAATAAGAGTGAATCAAAAGAAAGGACTAGGCACAGATCTGACAAAAAGAAAAGCAAGGTAGGAGTTGATGGAATCAAAGAGAAGACGACTAGAAGCAAGTCAAAAGAGAGGAGAAAATCCAAAAGCCCTTATAAAAGAAGTAAGTCCCAAGATCAAACAAGGAAATCAAGATCTCCGATGCTTAAAAGGCGATCTCAGGAGAAAAATAGGAAGTCTAAATCTCCCCCAGAAGACAGAAATAAAGCTGATGATAAAAGTAAATCAAGAGATCGCAGGAAGTCTCCAGTTATAAATGAAAGCAAAAGTCGAGATCGTGGCAGAAAATCCAAATCTCCAACAGAACTCAGAAGCAAATCCAAAGATAGACGATCACGGTCCAAAGATAGAAAATCTAGGCGATCAGAGACTGACAAAGAAAAAAAGCCAATTAAATCTCCTTCTAAAGATGCTTCTTCAGGGAAAGAAAACAGGTCCCCTCGAAGACCTGGCCGAAGCCCAAAAGGAAGAAGCTTATCTCCCAAACCACGTGAAAAGTCAAGAAGAAGCAGATCCCCTCTCTTTAATGATCGCAGATCTAAACAGAGTAAATCCCCCTCTCGAACGCGGTCTCCAGCTAGAAGAGTAAGGAGTAGATCTGCAGAAAGGAAAAGAAGAGAATCAGAAAGAAGGCGTCTTTCTTCTCCCAGGTAACTTAAAGATGTCATGAACCGTTGCAAAAATGCCTTATGGGATGAACTATCTTCTAGTTTGGTGTTTCTCTTTTATTCTGAAAATAGCTATAGAAAGGGGAATCAGATTGTATGTTACATTACAAGTTTCCTTTGTATGTATTCAGTTGTCAAAAATACTCCCCCCAGCTGTCAGACATGCAAACTCAGCGTTGGTTGGTAGAACGTTATTTGCGGCTCACACCAGTACTGGGAACAAGTTTTGTAGCTCAGGTTCTGCCTTTTGTCACACTGTTCGATTCAGATTTTAACTTCTATTTTGGTTCTTAGTTAATAGTTCTGTTTTCAGGAATTTCTGTGAAAAGAGAACTCTCTCTTCCCTCCACTCTTAAATGTCAGTGTTGGCTAAAACTGGGTAATTAACACCCCTCCACACACACCCCAAAAATAGTGATACTGTCAGCATGATGTAAACAAACCTTTAATATCAAGATGTCCTTCTCAGTCATTTTGTCTTAAACATTTTGTCACTCATTTGCAAGAGGTATGGTAGTGTTACTTTGTTATTGGTCTGTTTTAATGGTGGGACTGAACTTGTGTATCATTGCCATATTTTGCATACACCTAAATGAGGGAGGAAAGACTGAAATCTTTTTAATGTACTTTTAGAATTTGTTTTAAAAGGTGGTTTAGCCTCTGAAAGCAGCTGAATTGAGATTTAATATAAACCATCAGGCAATAATTTCTAGCATCTCCTTCTCTGAAGCTGCATTTGGAAGTTGAATAAATTTTAAATAATTTTAAACTTTTTAACATGGGATTTAGCTTCACCCATTCTGAGAAATAAGTATGAATTTGTACATTGGAACCACTAAGATGTAACTCAGTAAATAACCGTCAAATAAATCCAAAAGTCTTTCTGCCTGCAGCACTGAAGGTTGCTCTAGTTTCAGGTGTCTTCCATGGGTGCAATTATCAGCTTGATTTGTCTATGCTGTTAATAAGCAACAGTGCAGGTACTTTGGAGAATGGCCCCAGTGGTGTTAACCAGATTAAGCGAGTGTTGTAAATGCTACCAGTTTATCTGACTGCTTCTTGGTGAATGAGCACACCATTAAGCTTCTTTGACATGGTATTTGTCTGTCATAGCATTTTGCATCTTCCAGTTTTCATTTCTAATGACAGCTGGCATTGCAGGCAGTTTGAATTAGTTGTCTAAACACTATCTCAAGTGATGCATATGTCTAGAATTTTGCTGTCAAGTTCATAGAAAAGTAATGTTGGCAATGCGGTTTTCTGTTACACCGGGTGAGTGGGGGAATAGTGAGAAATATTTTCTGCTGGAAGTGTTTGCAAATCATCAGATTTCTTTTGTGAAACATCTTGAATCAATGCTCCTGTGTTGGAGTATTAACTACCTGTAACTACGCAGGCTGCCAGAGAATTTCAGGAGCTTTGAACAGTTTTAAGCACAAATTCCCAGGAATTTTATTTTTCATGTTTGTTTCCAAGTTTTTGTTCTAGTCATGTAAGATACTTAGTTCTTTGACTGAAATGATTGTTTCTTTTTTTACAGATATTTTGTTTGGCTTTTGGCAGTACAACCACTTTGTTAACTAGGAAGCCTAGAACTGTTGGTTCATCTTGTGATTTTTTTGTAATACTGTTCACAAGAACATAACCTAAATTAAATGGGATAAAGGGATCAGCCTGCTCCATCACTGGAGTCTACAGAAATTTCTTGCAGAAACTGGCACAACTTCTGTATGTGCGTAATTTTTTGTCCCACCATTTACACTTACGCATCAGTTCTGTATGCATGTTCATTATACATAGCTAGGGTAACTGAAGCTGATACAGCAGTTGCAAAAAAAAAAAAAAAAAAAAAATTACCGAATGGGTGGAATTAATCTTTCAGACCCAAGAGACTTTGTTCATTGATGAGATACAGCACCTGAAATACGTTGTCCTGATTCAATTTAAAAGAAATAAAAATAAAAGAAATAGAGTAGCAACAGTTTGAACAATGGTACAGAAACATTTTTAAATACTGCCTCTGATAAACATGAAAACACCACATTTAAGTAAGACCTAAATAAAAGCTTTGTTTTAAAGCCTTTCTTAGCTTTATAATAGTAATTAGCAAGCTCTGTTTCCAGAGTTGTCCTGAACTAGTCCTATGTATGGGCACGTGTTTCCCAGGGTGGGGAGACACAAGGAGGGCAGCCAGCTTGCAGCACACTTATCCATTCCTGCCCTCAGAAGCCCACCTGGTGGTCCCTCACCTGCAGTAAGATATTTAAAGCGAGTTATTAGAGGGAATTAAAATTTTTTTCCAACTTGGTCCCAGTTTTACTACTGTTCTCTCTCTTTATTTTAAGAACGCGGACCAGAGATGATATTTTGTCTAGACGGGAAAGATCGAAAGATATCAGCCCTCCCAGTAGATGGTCTCCATCCAGAAGAAGGTCACGGTCACCCATTAGAAGGAGGTCACGGTCACCCCTTCGACGTAGCCGATCTCCAAGAAGGCGGAGTAGGTCTCCTCGGAGGAGGTAAAGATACCACACCTTTGTTTTGTTTTGTAAAATACGAGTTAAAAAACCACAAAGTACATGCCATGTAAAAAGATAATGCATTTTCAGTCCACATTTATATGTGTTAGCATAGTTGAATTAATTTTGTCCTACACAAATTCATTTTTTTTATTACTTGGAGTTGCTGTGTATCTTTGTGTTATGAGCAGATTTTCCTCCTTTTCTTTTAAAAAACAAATAAAAAAACTAAAAGAAGCCTCTTAATGTTACTAGGGATAGAGGCCGAAGAAGTAGATCTCGCCTTCGAAGGAGGTCCAGGTCACGTGGTGGCCACAGACGTAGGAGTAGAAGCAAAGTTAAAGAAGACAAATTTAAAGGTAGTCTTTCTGAGGGTATGAAAGCTGAACAGGAATCTTCATCGGATGAAAAGTAAGTTTTAAGATCTAATTTATGCTTATTATTTAAAAATACAGATCCACTTATATGGAGAATGAACTGATGTTTTATGCTTCGTGCTGTAGTTTTTGGGTTGTCACCTAAAACCATAATCATGTTTTAGTACTTACAATCTTGTCAAATGACCGTGGGGATGATCTAGAGCATCAAGATCTGTTGGCTGGTGGGCAGGCCAGAGGGGATGATGTGTGGTTTGGTTTCCAAATTCAACCTGATCAATAACTTGTGAAAGTCATTTGCTCTGTGTGTATGTCAGCTATTGCTTGAAAAACTGTAACAGCTGAAAGGATTAATTGCCACTAGCAAATTATTTTTATATTTGCTAAATATCTGATTAATCCAGTTGAATGAGAATACGCATTCATAACAATCAAGTTTGCAGTTACAAATGAAATAACTCAAAGTCCCAGTGAGAGATCAAAAGACATTTTCTCGGTAAGGAGATGTATTAATCCCAGTGTGTATATTTACACCTTTGCTTTGTAAGTCAGGTGAACAGCTTTTGTTTAATATTCTGTCATGTGCTTTCTACACCAAGGAACTGCATTTGCTAAAATTCAGTATGTAATCTTACGTTTATAATGTTATATATAAAGTAATTACATTTTTATAGTCTTGAAGATTTTGATTTGGAAGAAGAAGATGAAGAAGCAGAGATAAGACAAAGAAGGTTACAGCGGCAAGCAATTGTTCAGGTACATGGTTATATTATCATGTGGGTTACAGAAACAAATTTCATGCTTCTGGTGTAAAATGTGATAAAGGAGGGGTATTAGCCTATTATAGCAATTATTATTACTATATTTTTTCCAATTAATTTATTGTAAATGTTAGTCTTGGTCGAAGTTTACACTTCTATTGCAACAGCATCACTTGTAAGACAGAAGCAACTCTCTTGAGTTATTTTTGTGTTATAATTAAATGTTCTCTGACAGTCCTATGCCATGTTAAAAAAAAAAAAAAAAAAATCTTCAATTATCCCGATCTATAGGTTTTCTTCAGGGCTGCACCAGTGCTATCACTATGTCAGTATAACATTCGGTCACAAACAAACTAACCAGTTAGGTTAACTGATTTCAAATAGCACTTGTCTTTGTCCTTTTCCAAAACTTCATAAAGCCACTGACATTAGTTCCCCCTTCATGAAAGTAGATAATGTATTCAGTTATACATGTGAGTTCCTTCCCATGACGGTCTTGCTCCTGTTAAGAAGGTGGCAGTAGTAACAGGTACTGTGACAGTAGTGATTGTGTCCCCCGAAAGGGAGCTAAGGCCAAAGGGATGTAATTCTAAACCACAAGTTGTGTGTCTTTTTTTCAAAGGTGGGATTTGGCACATGGTTAGAACACAGTAGGCAAAATGCTATAGCATATTTACTTGATATTTAATTGTAAAAATACTGATTATATTTAGTGCTGCTAAAGTAAACGCTACATTTTAATGGTCATTTTGTGATTTTTATGCAAAGCTCATTGTAAAATTCTTCTGAATCATGATTTTTTTCTTAAGGACTTTATTTCACTCGTTGTGTGCCAAAATGGTTTCACAATAAATCTGTCAGTACTGACATTTTGTCAGGCACAAGGAAATAGTTGGTTTTCAATAAAATCAATATAAATCAATATAAAAGCCTGAAAAGACACATTTTTAGTCTTATTTTATGGCTTCATTGGTAGTGCATTGTAGCAGAATGAATTTTCACAAGCTGTATCCAATTCTACAAATCTGTTGCCATTAGAGATGTAGATGATTATGAAAGCTAAGACTTGAGTTTTAGCACAAACCATTAAGAGTGAGCATAAAAATAATTGTGATAAGCTGCACTGCTGAGATTAATAATTCTGTTTGTTTAGAAATACAAGGGCCAGACAGAAGACAGTAATATATCTGTGCCATCTGAACCAAGCAGTCCTCAAAGTAGTACACGTAGTCGCTCAAATTCGCCAGATGACATCCTAGAAAGGGTAGCTGCTGATGTTAAAGAGTATGAACGGGAAAACGTGGACACATTTGAGGCATCAGTAAAAGCCAAGCACAACCTCATGACGGTTGAACAGAACAATGGTAAGGATCTGAAATCTCACTGTATAATGCAATGTATGAAACCAAAACGCTGCAAAAGAGACGTATTACTTGGCTTCCTTGTCTGTTCCTCCAGACTTGGAAGTAAATTGACTTTTTGGACAGAATTTGGAGTGTTTCCTTGAATGTTATGGTACTTAAAACATAATATTAAAATAAAGCTTGTTTGTGAAAGAGGTTGATATGAATGAAACATGTTCTCCATATTTCTAACAACTCAATGCAGTTCATGCTATACATTTGGAAGAGCAGATAATGATGTCTGACTTGATAATTAAGAATCACCCCTTTTTAACTTGAAGTTTTCTTTTCACTTATGCATGTTGTTTTCTTGGAAGCTTAACATATTTCTGTTCTTTATTTTGGGGTGGGTTGCAAACCACAACTTTTTTTTTTGTCAGTCACTGTTTGAAGAATATATGTGTAGCTGTAGTCATTTTCTGTAATTATTTAGAATGATTAGGGCTTTTGAGTCATTGCTAATAAGTCCATCTTGGCAGTGTAGCTTCTTGCTGAAGGAACAGCTATTTTCTGCTCATCCTTCCTGCACATAATCTCTTGTACAACAATGTTGAAATGAAATACATATTGACATAAAAACCTGCCTTGTTCCTGCTGTGGCAAAAGGAACACAAACCATCTCCCAGTGCATCCTGTAGTACTGAAAACCTGCTTTTTTTTTTTTTTCCTCCTTTGAGACTGGATTACTATAAATCTTCCAAGCAGTCAAAGGTGTATCTCTAGTTGCCAAGCAAACATACTTGGGATAGATTTAACTACTTCAGTTACTCTTCCTAGTTAATTGCAGCAGCATGCTGTTTAACCTGCCCAACCCCTCAGGAGATAGTTGGACAATTAGCTTGTATTTTGTAGCATGTACTGGATGTATCTTTGGGGACTAGATAGGCTATGTTCTAGTGGATGCTTCTTTGATAATAATAGTAATTAATAAATAATGGTAAAGCTACTAATAATAGTAAAGCTGCATTTCTCTGGGACTGGTAGCAGGGCAGTTTGTCCTGGTGTTCCCTTGAGCAGTATGTTTTCAGATTATTCTCCTGCAATAGAGGTAGAAAGAACCATCATATGCACTTTTTCTCTGTTAGCATAACACAAGCTGAAACTAAGTCTTTTCTATGTGTAACAGTGAGTAATATCTTTTTCCTTTTTTTTTGTGAGAGGTATGTAATGCTTTCTAATTTTGTCCACTAAAATATACGAAAATACAGCTGTAAACTACACAGACATTTTTAAGATACGAGAGTTTAAAAAAAAAAAAAAAAACCACCAGATCAGTTACACTCATGAATTCCAGGAATTTTGTTATATTGCTAGGATTCTGGATTGGGGGTGGCTATAACAACAGAAGGAAACAGTAGATCATCTGTTTTTTGTCAGAGCCATTTTTGATTTATATCCTGACCTCCCATAGAGGTCCAATAGTAAGTCCTGTGAAAATGTGAGTAACTGAAATTAAAAAGAAAAATTAAGGCAGCTGCTGGAAGGGTCTACACCTTGAAACAGAGGTGTCAGCATGATGGATGACAGTTTTTGATGCTTTCAGATTTCAGTCCAGTTTGTATGAAAGTGGTTGGCTATATGCATTATGAGAACTGGAGAATTCTCAGGCTAACAATTTATTTTTCTCCATTGCTTAATACCCTAAGCAGAGTATCTGTTATTTACTATCGTCATGAAGGGATGCTACCATAATGTGTGTTACGAAATAGCTTGAAGGTTATTTGCATTCACTAACGTGTACTTCATTTATATTTCTTTGTTTTTATCTTGTCAACCAAGTAAATGTCTTTGGGACTTTAAAGATGATTAAAAGGTGAGAAAGGGATAATCTTGCCCACATTAAGAATATCTTATGTTTCTCTTTTAAGCATAATTAACTTTGTCTTTGTCTTTGACTGTATGCTACATGAGTTCCTTTTTGATGTGGTTGAAGAAAACACTTCTCAAAGAAACAGTTTCTGGGCTTTTCAACTTTGTGTTTTAGTAAAATACCATGTGATTAGGAGAACCCCCTGAATTTGTATATTGAAAACATGTCTGTATTTTTTAACACACACACGCAGTCCTTATCTGTAGGGATCATGTAAAGTATGTTTTTTTCTTTCTGCTACATGAATTGCTTGAAAGCTGTCATACTTAATTTTTCAAGGAGGTGTAAATTTTTTGAGTACTTTGAAGAACTTAATCTGAGTTTTGTATTTCTGTAAAATGGTATTTGCTAGGAACGTTAGTAAAGCTACCTGTTTGCCACAATATTGTTTTAATATAATCTCAAAATCAATATCAAGTGACAAATTATATTCGTAACAGTTACTGGTTTGTCATCTTCACCTTAAGTAATCTAAATTTCCTTTTAAGGTTCAGCTCAGAAGAAACTGCTAGCTCCTGATATGTTCACAGAATCAGACGATATGTTTGCTGCATACTTTGATGTAGGTAATTCTTGGAGATAAAATCTGTCATTTTTTTTGCTTGATTTTTGTTGAAGAGGTGCTTTCACTTGAGGTCTGTAGGAACGTTGATTTGTAAAAGCACTTGTAACTGAGTGGATAATACATTCTGAATCTTTTGATCATCTGAGACAGGCAAAGTAGTTGTTAATTCATATTTCAGTGAAAGAAAACCTGCTGAAATTAGTAGGATTTTTGCCAGAGTAAACAATTAGGGATTTCATCTGCTGTTTAAATGGAATCTATGATGGCACACAGAAACTTATTTATACATCGCACTTTCATGTTAATGTTAGCACGCTGCACTGTTCTTTCTTCAGAGATGTGTACTTTCTTCAGAGGTTCATGCATGGTTAATTAAAAAGTGTCTGTGTAACGTATTTTAATTTGCTAATGATGCCGTGTTGGAGTAATGTGGTGGCTTCTTTTTGGATGAAGAGATGCATTTCCTGTTTTTACTTTTTGCGCTATTCCAGCAGCATTTTCTTTAAATGTGCTGAAGTGGCCTGGAAATCTTGGCAGTCCAGTGAATAGTTTTGATACTAGTTGTTGCTGATACGCAACGAGTCAAGGCAACAACTTTCTTCTTAACTTGGAAATTCTCCAGTTAATCTTGTTTTATGGCAGACATAATCAATTAGTTTTGACAGAAGCATTGGTGACAAAAGGAGTCACTATAATAACACACAAAAAAACATCAAAGCACTTTAACCTGGAAAAAGATAAATACTTAAAGAATAGTGGGGGTTTTGTGCTTTTAAAAACTTCAAAATTACAAGTAGGGATTTAAATGGCTTGTAAGTAATCAGTTCCCCCTTTCCAAGAACTTGTGCAATTGAAGATATTCTTTACTACCCATAGATTTGAATTTATGATAATATATTGCCAAATATGTTAAGAGCTGTCAACAGCAATTGTAATAATTTTATGATTGTAAGTATAATAGTGTGGATTTTGTGAAATGGTAGTGAATGAACAGAAAGAAATTCAAGGCTTATACCATTACAATTACCCCCGAAATTGCTAAACTTTATTACTACAAACATCCTGTATGTAATAAGTCCTATTCATATGATCCAAAATGTGTGTTCTAATTTGACTTGTATAAATTCCTTGTGGGTATTAGCTGAAACTTGGCCCATTTCTCATATTTAATAATAGTTCTGTTGGTTGTCCTGACCCCCTTCTGTTGCAACAGTCTTCAAACACTTGTATCTAAATAGCATTTTGTGTTTAGTAGTTTCTCTCTCTTACAAGGTAAGTGTGTTTGTAGTGTGGGGAAGAACGTTGTTTCAGCACGAAAGAAGTGCTTAATTATATGGACTTTTTGTTTTTTTAGTAAGCATTAAGGAAAAACATATAGCTAGGGCAGGCAAGCAAAGCTGTTACTTTTGTTCTTTTTGTTTCAGAGTGCTCGTCTAAGGGCTGCTGGGTTTGGAAAAGACTTCAAAGAAAACCCCAATCTCAGGGATAACTGGACTGATGCAGAAGGCTATTATCGTAAGTTTTATTTGTTGATTTGCAACTATAGCTAGGAGAGTGCTACATGGAAAAGATCCTCGTGTAAAAGTACTGAAACATTCTAATGTGAATGTTCTGCTGTGCCTTCACCGAGTGTGGCATGCCCACTGCAGTTTTCTGGTCTTGCATGCTTGTGTGGCATCAAGTTGCACCTAGATAAAAAATTTCAGTCAGAGTAAAACTAAAACCTGTCCATAGTCACAGCCATGAGATCACCCTCACAAAGGAAGGCGTGCTTGCCAGGGTCTGAAACAAAGAAAACCAGCATCCAAGAGAATACAGATGACAGTTGTGGTAGTTGTCATCTAGGACTCGGAATGGAGATAATTAAGTGAGCATATTTCACTTCACTAGTCAGTGTTAAAAAATCATTTGCAAGTGTAAAAGCCAAAATAAATATTCATGTAATGGATGAAATGAGAGTACAGGGTTTTAACCTCAGGAATGAGAAGATTCCAGACTTAGAATCACAGTTTGTTCTCCATAATTTCCACAAAGCTAGCTGGTATAAAACATTGTATGCTATGAAATTAAAAATTCTATTTATTTTTCTCTTTCTGAATTATACAGAATCATTTATTTTTCATAAAACGTTTCATTATGCATGTCACTCATAACTCTTACTTTAAATTGCTTGATTTTATCCTTCAGGTGTTAATATAGGTGAAGTTCTAGATAAACGTTACAATGTCTATGGTTACACTGGTCAGGGAGTCTTCAGTAATGTAGTGCGAGCCAGGGATATGGCAAGAGCAAACCAAGAAGTAGCGGTTAAAATCATCAGGAACAATGAACTTATGTAAGTAATGTTTTTGTTTAATAATACTGTAATAAAGCACATGAGACTGCTGGAAGTTTTTCATGATGTGATTTGAATCTTCCTTTGTTTCAAGTGAAGTAACAGATTACAGCTGTGATTCCAGCCTATTCTGCTAATATGAGCCATGTAATTGGAAGCGCTTGAGGACTATGTATCTGCACTTTACAGCTATCACAGGAGAAGGGTACTTGCATTTTCATCAGGCACTTTCTCATTTGCAAAGCTGCAGGGAACAGTGGTAGCAAGAAACAAGCTTACAGTTGATTATGTGGACTGCCCAGCCCTAAGGTTTTTGAGAATGGGAGTCATGGATTGTAAAACGTTGTTTCGATGGACCAAATCCATTTGGCAAGCTCTGGGTTGGATACTAATGGGTCATCTCTAACTTACAAAAAGACCTCTAAAATAATTATTTTTGCGTATCTTTCATATGTGTGCATGTACGACAGTGATAGGACTCTGCCTGTTGGAAAAAAAATATACTGGAGGTCTTTTAGAATGAGAGAACATTAACTAGGGTGATGTTGTATTAAACTGCATTATGTTATGTGAGGACTTGTCTCTAACAGTCATTTTCAGTATCTGCTACAATATTGTTACAATCATGTATTATGTCCTCTTCCATTTAAGTTGCCTATAATGGAAATATTCTCCATGCATTTTATGTTGGAAGTTTTAAAAGTTGTTTTGCTGTGTGTGTAACTGGGTTATTTTGAGCTATATGAATAGTATCTAGAAATATTTAAAAAAATAAATTAAAAAAAAAGGCAATAAGCTATTTCAGTTTGGTACGTTAAGATAATTCAGTTTGGGTGTGTACTTGACTGTAGTCAGTTTAGCTTAAAACTTTTTTTAATAGTGTACATGGTTAAGTACTTTTTATTAGAAATAGTGTCATATTACAGGATGCAACCAGGAGGGAGGAGAAAAGGATAAGTAGGTTACAAAGTCACGGGTGATCAAAGAATTAAACATACCCAATGGGTAGACACTGACAGTAAACCACTCTTTTGGTTTACTTTTAAGCAGCGCTACATTATGTAATCACAAGACATTTCTCATTTCTTGATAATTAAAACAGTGCAAGTAAATCTCTAGATTAAACAAGGTACTAGAATCTCACTTTGTTTTCTAATTCTATTTCTTTGTTTTCAGGCAAAAAACTGGCCTAAAAGAACTGGAATTTTTGAAGAAGCTCAATGATGCAGATCCTGATGACAAGTTTCATTGTCTAAGATTGTTCAGGCATTTCTACCACAAACAACACCTCTGTCTGGTATTTGAGCCACTGAGGTAAGATGACAAATGTATGGGGTTCTCTGTAAAAAGTGTAGTAGTACTAAGCGATCTTTAACTTTCTGTTCTTGGCTATTGTTTTAATTTTGATACCTTGTTCTATTGCCAACATTCAAGAATGCAAGGAACTTTAAAAAAAAATAAATCTGGAGGCACACATCTACAGTCTGCTGTACGAGTTCAGATTTACATAGTGTCATTGTGAACTTTATGCCTGGTCAATATTTGAAACAAAATGTATTATTAAAGATGGTTCTTCTCTTAATGATTTTTAGTCAAAAATTTTTCTTAGTTTTCATAATTCTTTACTTGATGGGTTTGGATTAAGAATACGTTACCAGAGAGGTTGAGCAAATGTTGTATATTCTGTGAAGAGTGCATATACAACAATGACTTAAGAAAATTGGTGCTTTGCACACTCACTTTTTCTTTAAATAATTAGGCTTCTTTGTCAGGTTATTTGTAGACACTGTTTTATCATAGATCTAGAAACGTTAATTGCCTTAGTTCCCATTCCTACTTAAATGTTGTTTGTATCAGTTGTTTGTAGCCTAAGTTTTCTCTGTATGTCATATTTTAATTTTTGCTGTGGATATTTGAGGTGAAGATAAGTCATTTGCTGAAACAATACAAGTTTTACGAAATGGCTACTGTATTTTCATTATAAGCCAGGTGACAAATTACTTTCTTGTGCATCACTGTCTTTTTGTAGCACACTTGTACATTTTTTATATCCAATGATGGTTTTGTCCTGGAATCGTGTGGTCTTTTTATCTGCTGTTCAAGTCCTCAAAACACTGCCTCATCAACTTCTATCTTTTACATATTTTCTCTTTCATTCATTCCTCAAGAAACTCAGTACAAAGGCAGTACAGTTGTTAAGAAAATGTTCATATGCAAATAAATCCTCTCAATCTGGATTAAAAATGTGTTCTGAAATAAGTCAGTCCAGTCTAGTAAGTAATTACACAGCGTAGGGTAGCTATGATTGATCAGCATCTTTGTTTATTGCTGTAGACAATAATGAGGTGTGTATCTTAAGTTGAATGCAACTTTTCCCAAAAAATGTCTAAAGTTAACTAGTTTCTTTGTGTTTATCTTACATTTGAAGGCAAGTATATTTTTCCTTGCTAAGATCTTCTCTGTTCTTTGTCTTTCTTACAATAGTATGAATTTACGAGAGGTGTTGAAAAAGTATGGGAAAGATGTTGGTCTCCATATTAAAGCTGTGCGTTCCTACAGCCAACAGTTGTTCCTGGCTTTAAAACTGCTTAAAAGATGCAATATCCTACATGCAGATATTAAACCAGATAATATTTTGGTAAGTAATAAGTAATTAAAAGTTAATTTGCATGGACAGCCTACAATGTAAAATCAAGTATGTGAAATGAATGCCATTCTGTTCATTTCGGTGTCATTTAAGTCAAAATTTACCTGAAAATGTCAAGAGTTCATGTTTTGAAATAAAATGCTATTATGGTATAAATAAGAAATATAATACAACATCTAAATAAAATCTTTCATTTACTACAATCTTTCTCAAACTAACCTGCATCCACTTTTATCTTTTTAGAAAGTAGATCTTCCAAAGACAGTATCCTTTCGTAGGAAAAAATCTAGTAACTTCTTTCATCAGTAGCTGACAAATGTTCTTGCTTTCTGCAAAAAGGAAATAATTTGGTTAAGCCTGGAAGTAGATTCTTCTGTTCATGTGAATGAGATGATTGGGGGAAGAGTCCTTCATGTCCTTTTTTTTTTTTCTTTTTTTTTTTTTTTTCCCTCTATTAATGATGGTGGTTAGCAGAGTGTAATAGCTACTTCAGAGGAATCAAATGTGTTGAGTTTGGTTTTCTTGTTGGTCACCCATATGACAAATGTGGCAAATTTTTATTTAAAATAAAATGGTCACTTCTTGCCATTGCTGCAGTAAAATCTATTAGCTAAGCACGATATAAATGAACAATGTTTTCAGTTTGAGTGGTACTCTGGATACTAGAGGTGGAAGTCTAAACTGATACAATTTGATTATCTAGAATGAAATCCAGGTCCAGCAAGGATATTTTTCTGTACTTTCTAGAGAATGGGAACACTGCATGTCATTGGTGGCCTCCTGACTTCCTACTGAAGTCACTGTAGTCATTTCCAGAAGGCTTTTTTTCTACTGTTCACCAGCTGTGAAATAATCTTTAACAGATTTAAAAGCTAATCTACAGTGGTCAACTTTACGAAGTAGATATTTGAAAGTGATGATTAGGCAGGAAAGAGTATGAACGGATTTGTTTTAATAATAGGAAGCCTTCCATATATCCATTACTGAAAATATCAGTACTTACCTGCGTACACATTGGTCTTGACAATTTTACATATAAAATTGTTACATTTCCTATTACTACATGTTCAATTTATACAAGGTTCCCTCTGTCTCTTAGAAATTTCTGCATTCTGTGCTAAAGTGTAACATTTCTTTCATTTCAATGCAATTATGTTATTTATATTAGGAAGTTCTAATACCTAATTTTTAAGCTATAAGAAAGCAGTATCTGACAGGGAAAGACATTTCCATTTCATACGCTTCCTTCTCAAAACTAAACTTTCACACCCAGCAGACTTGCTTTCATGTGGATAATAAACCTGTTGGTTCACCTTAAATAACTATCCAGTTTATGAAGCTGAATGCAGTCATTTTGTTTTTAGGTAACCTAAATAAATAGTCTATTTCTTATTATTTAAACTCTAATATGGAGTTACCTAGAAAAAAAAGATATGTAAATTTTTTTAAAAAAAAAGCAGTAACTTAAGTGATGTGCTCTCTAATGACTACAAATTTTGTAAAGATGTTTCTTATGTAATCCATTTAATATGCATGTTAGATTCATTAGAGGTAGGGGGTACAATTACACACGTTCAGGTTTTAAAATGGCTTTTGGCTATTCTTCATGTGGCACGTTTGGTCTCTAGTCACACTGCAGAAGCGACTTACTTGTTTCCTTAATGATGTTTGACATGCCCCTGATCACATTCTGGACTGATCTTGAGTAAGGGTATTGTCTGTCTATTCAGAAGTTGCTAACTTTAATTCTCTAGGGACATAAATAATATTTAGCAGACGCTTGAGGGATTTATTACCTTTTCAACTAATTTTTGTACAAAGTCTGATGAAACAAAGCAAAGCTGGTGCCATAATGCCTTGTAAGAGTTGTCTGGACACTGCAGCCAATTATGTACCATATTTATTAACCGTTTAGAAAGTACTTTGACAAAGGTATGCAGGATTTTCTCGTTGGCATTATTTTTGAAATAAATGCTAATGTAAGTTATGTTCACTCAGTAATCCTTTGCATGCCTTTCGATGAGTGTCATGCCGTGATCGTCCAAAGCAATAGGAGTATGTTTCTGACTTTCCTGGCAGATGTCACTGTTAGTGTGTTCTGTGCAGAAATCTTGAAACAAGCAGATAAAAATGCTAATTCTGGGCATACTTTCTGTATAATTTTTGATCTTTTTACAGACAGAAGCTGTTAAGTAACGTTCAAAGTTTTGTTTTTTTTTCTCCTACTTCTAAAATACTACACACTATCAATGCAGAAATAAGGTAACATGGGGGAAAAAAAAAGTAAAATGGTAAGGGAAAAAGTATGTGAAACTGACCTTGTTTAAGAAGGTTTGACAGTTTCCGTAGAATACAGAGAAGAAAGACTGAAATATGGGAAGAAACTGCAACTTAAAGGCTGATTGTTTTTCTTATCTCTGACTTAAATGTATTGTTACTTTCACAGTGCTATTGCCATGCTGTCTACAAATAGTGCTAATGTGCACTTTATGTTTAACTTTCAGGTGAATGAGTCTAAAACGATATTAAAGCTTTGTGATTTTGGATCAGCTTCACATGTTGCAGATAATGACATCACACCATATCTAGTTAGTAGATTTTACAGAGCTCCTGAAATCAGTAAGTAAATTTCGATTGGCTATACTTACCTTAAGCAGTGGCAGGATATACCAGTAGTAGCAAATGAAAATTTGACTTGAGTTTACTTTCTGTTTGGTCTCGGCAAAACATCACTCTGAAAATACGATGGCAGTCAAAAATTCAGACTTTGAAAGCATGCTTGTGTGACTCTTCATCTGTGTTGGTAGTCAGCTCAGTGAGGACAGGGAGAAGTCACTCTGGTTATAGTTTTGTTTTAATTTAGAGGTATTGTTCTGGCTTTTTGTTTTTTGACTGACTTAAGCTGTGGTGATTACTTTGGGTGTTAGGTAAAAAAAACTGCCTTTCTAAAATTGGGTACTATAAAGTGAAAAGGCTTGCGTCCTTCGTTTATGCCTTATTCCTAAGAGGAATACTTAGAGGTACTTATTCCTAAGAGGAGGAGCACCAGTATAGTTCCAAATCAGACTTTTTCATCTGTCTGCTATTACATCTTTAAAACTGCTTTTATGGAATTAACTTGAATTGCTCTGTTTCAGTTATAGGAAAAATCTATGACTATGGTATAGATATGTGGTCTGTAGGCTGCACATTGTATGAACTTTATACAGGAAAAATACTCTTTCCTGGCAAAACCAATAACCATATGTTGAAACTAGCCATGGATCTCAAAGGAAAGATGCCAAACAAGGTACGAAAAATAAGTATATGATTTTTAATTAATATCTGAAACTGCTGTTATGAACAGTAGAACATGCTTTCTATTTTCTCCCTGAATTCTGTTTCTTATCATATACATCTTCTCTTAACAGCAAGTAAATATCAGACATCCTCTGACTGTATAATTTATATTGATTTAAAATCTTATGAAGTTGAAAGTATACAGCTTCTTTTTCATAGACTAAGTATAAAGTGAAAGCAGAAACCTTCTAAGCACTGACCTGAAAAAAATACGTAAGTCATTGGAAGATGCTATGTCCTTTTTCAACTGGCTTGAACTGTATTTTTTATTCAGTCTAGTTATTTCTCACTGTCCTTTTAATATATATATATATATTTCAGAAATTATTAAATTATTTGTGTTGCAATCAGTTAGACGTTGATGCTAATTGTGGAATTCATACAACATAGATATCTTACCTAAAGCTCTTGCCTTTCCCTAATTTTCCAGATGATTCGAAAAGGTGTGTTCAAAGATCAGCATTTTGATCAAAATCTCAACTTTATGTATATAGAAGTAGATAAAGTGACAGAAAGGGTAAGTCTTTAATGTGTCCACTATTACAGTCTTTAAAACATACCTGAACAACTTAACTAAAAATAAGATTTTGTAAACTATCAGAATGTCCTTTTGCAGCAGTGCGTACAAGTTACATAGTTATAAACTGGCAGTAGAGACTTTTCCTATGATTCAGTAACATGTTTACGAGAAATATTTGGAGGCCAGGAAGGAGCAGAGTACGCCCAGGGGTCAATACTGGGTCCAGTCCTGTTTAACATCTTCATTAATGATCTGGACGATGAGGCAGAGTGCACCCTCAGTAAATTCACAGGTGGAACAAAACTGGGGGGAGCGGCTAATTCTCTAGAGGGCCATGCAGCCATCCAGAGGGACCTCAACAGGCTCAAGACATGCTGACAAGAACCTCATGAAGTTCAGCAAGGGGAAGTGCAAAGTCCTGCACCTGAGGAGGAACAACCCCAAGCACCAGTACATGCTGGAGGCCACCCAGCTGGAAAGCAGCTCTGTAGAAAAGGACTAGGAGTCCTGTCAGACACTAAGTTGAATATGAGTCAGCAATGTGCCCTTGCTGCTAAGAAGGCTAACAGTGTTCTTGGCTGCATTAGGCAAAGTATCACCAGCAGGTCGAGAGAGGATCCTTCTGCTCTGCTCAGCATTGGTGAGGATGTGCCTGAAGTACTGTGTCCAGTTCTGGGACCCCAAGTACAAGAGAGACCTGGACATGCTGGAAAGAGTCCAACACAGGGACACCAAGATGATCAAAGGACTGGAGCATCTTTCCTATCAGGAAAGGCTAAGAGAACTGGAATTATTCAGCCTGGAGAAGAGGAGGCTTGGGGGTGGGGTGGGGGAATCTCACCAAGGCATATAAATACCTGAAGAGAGGGTGCAATGAAGACAGAGCCAGGCTCTTTTCAGTAGTGTCCAGTGCCAGGACAAGAGGCAATGGGCACAAACTGGAACACAGGAGGTTCCCTCTGAACATCAGGAAGCACTTCTGTGCTGTGTGGTGGTGGAGCACTGGCAGAGGTTGCCCAGAGAGGTTGTGGAGTCTCCCTCCTTGGAGATCCTCAAAAGCCATCTCAATGTAGTCCTGGGCAACCTGCTGTAGGTGACTGTGCTTGAGCAGGGGGTTGGACCAGGTGACCTCCAGAGGTCTCTCCCAGCCTCAACCATTCTGTGATTCTGTGAAATCTGTGTTTAATCTTTGTAGGTAGAAAGGCTATCTCCACATAACCTATGCTGAATTTCTAATAAAAGAAATTCTGCCTTCATTTCAGAGAAGGATGTCCAACTTGAGTGTCATGTGGTTGTGTTGTACAGAAAGTTACAGTGGCCTCCTACAATTCTAACACAGTATGTTTATCAAGAACTGCAAAATTAGTGGTCAGATAGGGGCAACTTGCCAAGTGGAATTTTGATGTTCTCAGTCAAGAGGGATATTAGGTTCTTGTGTGTACCTGCTGCTGGCAAAAGATGCAGTCTGGCTTACGCTGATGGCTTTATTTCCACTCTTTTCTTTTGCCTGCCATGAGTATTTATGAGGCCATATGATGATGATGAAGGGTATTGCTGATGAGAGATAAGATAATCCTGCAGAAAAGTTGCTGCTTAAGCTGTGTAAAAGGTATGGGGGTTTTGTGTATTATGTCTGTTCTACAAGGTTGCCATTTTTGTGTTTGTAGGAGAAAGTTACTGTAATGAGCACCATTAATCCAACTAAGGACCTGTTAGCAGATTTGATTGGGTGCCAGCGACTCCCTGAAGACCAGCGTAAAAAAGTACACCAGCTAAAGGACTTGTTGGACCAGATTCTAATGTTAGATCCAGCTAAACGGATTAGCATCAACCAGGCTCTGCAGCACGCCTTCATCCAGGAAAAAATTTAAACCAGATGAAGAAGTTCAAAGGGTTTGAGTAATTAAGATACAAAGACTGAAGAAATTTCACAACAGTTATTAATGTATATAAACATAAATATTTCCCCTGCAAAGTTGAGGAAGAAAAGATGCATTTGAATTAACATCAAGGCTGATATTTCTTTTAGAAATGTTAGAGTAATTCTGTTTTGTGTCTTATGTGAAAATTTTCACTGTAGAACTGTTTTAATTGCCAAGACTGCACAGAAGTACAATGCTAATGTATATGGTTGCAGTTCGTATATATTATAAAAAAGAAAAAAGCATCTGTTTAAAAAAAAAAAAGAGCAGTAATACTGGGTGGTTGATTTGTTTTTAGCAGACTTGGCTTCATTTTTGTCTTTAAAAAATGGCCAGCATAAATGCTGTTTATATTCACATTTTCCTAGGTGTGTGTGTGCAGGCCACAGCAGCATGCCCTTGGTGTAGTCAGTGCCGAAGGGGGTCTGTTCCTTCTTGAGCCTGCCCGCAGGGATGGTCTCCTCTTTTAAAGCAGGTTGTGTACAACTTTCAGTACACTGAAGGTAAGCTAACCCATCAACATCACCGGTGTTTAAGCTGTTATTTTACTGGAACAACTGACAAATGAGAGACAATAGCATTGTGGCAGAATTCCCTGCATGTTTGATAAATGATCTTGTTTTATTTTCTGGCATTGCAACCGTGGCATAGTTACAACTTCCGTTCTGTTCATCACATTTAAAATTTTGAGAGTGCGCACTTGATGGATAGAGCGCCTTCAGTGTACTGTTTCTTATTACTTTAATTTTTTTAATCAACTTGCTATAGACTTTGTATACATTTTGTTAAATACAGTTCACTATGACATAGAGCCAATACTTACAGAAGAGTTTTCATTTAGTAATTACATATGTTGGGATCTCATTCGAAAGACCTTATATCTAAAGGATAGATAGACAACATAATGAAACTTTTTAACTATTTGTATGTCATTTTGAAAGTGTACTGCTTTATGCTAAAAGTGTTTTCATTTGTTCATTGTTTTCATTATTTGTGATCATGTTGTCTTTCAATACAGGCATAAACCTTCCACTCTTGAACAAAGCAGCTGCTTTTTAAAAGCGGTAATTGCTTCTTTACCTTTTATTTCTTTTGTAAATGAAGCTTTTCTTTAAGAAATGTGACTTTAAAGTGTTGTCTCTTGCATAAAACAGTTGACACTTACTTATTGTAAAGTGAAGATTGTTCTGCTGCATGTAAAGTGGACCATGCAGATTTCTGTATGTTTTCAGTATGCATCATTAGATAATAAAGTCTTTTGTGAACAAGGCATTTGTAGCCATTTTTAAAAGAATCTGTCTTCAGTGATGGTAAATCAGGTAATTTGTAAGAACCACCCCTGCATTTTCTATTAATCATTTAATTAAAGGGATTATTAAAAATTACGATCTTTGGAAGAGCTATAGGCTATATTAATTAGATATATAATTATCACTGCTTAAACAAAAAGAAAGCAAAAAACCCTACAGATACTGTCTGTCTGCTTTCATTGTAATGAAATTATTCCTGTAGGACATGGGATTAAATTCAGGCTTTAACTAATGTTTGTGCTGTTTTTCTCACTTTTCCTTTTGATGGTGCTGAAAGAGAAAAAGGAAAGCGAGTCACAGGCCACTCAACGCCTACTCCATGGGGTCTGATTTGCTGAGACACCAACTTCACCTTCCTAACAAGGTTATTTCTGACAGCATGTGTAGATAAACCTTTAGCAACAAGTTAAAAACAGCTTGAAACATTTGAGTTGGTTATACAACATGAGGAGAACAGAATCAAACTTTTCAGGTCCTTACTGCAGTTTTAATGTTCTCTTTTACAATATTAAGAGGTTCCTCTTTACATTTTTATTAATATATGCTGAAAAGGTGTGATAAACCCACTGGTTTCACATATTTCCAAATAATTCTTTGAACTAAGAAAGGTTTTTGTATCCATCTAGGTACATAATGACAACAATCATGCACTCTTAGTGCACTCAGGAATGGAAAATGAGGCAGAGCAGTCATTCTGCTGGTGGGGAGTACCCCACCAAGGAGATGTAATGAACTAACTACAAAAACAGGCAGGAGATGGGTGGCTTTGTATGCCTATTTGGAACCTTCAACCTGTCTCTTCTCGATTTATATTGTAAAATTCTTTATAAAAAAAAATCAGTCTTTATTTCCACATATTAAGGTATCTTTCACATTTAATGAAGTACTAGTTGCCTGCTAGTTAAATGCAGAAAGTAACTTGCACTTTCACAATATAGGCAGCACTTCCGAGGGCAGTTTTACACAGGTAGTAAAAGCTTATTCTTTCTGTTGCTTTGTAATTTATTCTTAAGATAGGAATATAAAACAATGAAATGAGTTGGTGATACAGAAACAAAGCAGTAGGAAAGATGCACCTTAATGCCTACAGAACTGTTTTAAGCTATTCTGGAGAAGCATAAAGTTGCTCGTTCACTTGTTCTTTGTGTTGTAGGTGCAGCTCAAAAGAAGATGATGACTACCAGAAGACATGAACAAAGGTTTCTGTCCTATAAAAGATATGAAAAATACTCTTCGTATAGTTCTGTCTTAATCTTTTGGTTTCCAGCATTCCTATTAGAATTTATTAACACTGCTGCAGTACTGATAATTCCTGAAACATACTTATTGTATTACAATTTGTTACATAGATGTGCTGCTTTCATTTCTGGTTGAAGAGATTTTTACTTGTGATTAAATGTAGGTAAATAAGCATGACAGTTTAATGCAATTTTCTTAAAATGATAGAATGATCACTACAAAACCTGTCATTTAGAAAAGCCTGCCATTGTATTTGGTTAAAATACACACTTTTAGCTAGCAAATATTTAAGCAGGTGATGCACTTTTTTCTTTAAATTCAGCAGGTTCATTAATTCTGTCAGACTTTATTGTTGATGCAGAGACTAGCTGACAGGCATTATTCAAAACAAGTGGATTTCAGTCCTCCGTCCAGTATCAGCTTCAGGTTTTTGTGTTGGCAACAACTGAAAATCTTTAATTCTAACTTCAAAAGCCTTTAGAATTGAAAACTTCTTGATGCAGTTAAGGAACCTTTCCAGTCTTAGGCAACACCTGTCCTTGTAGCCTGTAGTCTTTGAGGACAGCAGAGAAGCTGCTGATGGCCACAGCAGTCAACTGAATTCTAGTGGTTGCAGCTTGGTACAAACAGAACAGTTACACAACAGGGTTTTCTTGTTGAACTATTTTTCAGCTGATCTAAGAGGGAGGATAATTTATCTTCTCCTCCTGTACGTGAAGATATATAAAATATAATAATGGTTAAATCTACTGTGCTAACATCTGCTTGCTTCTCCCTCACGGTGACAACGGACTTCACGTGTTTAATATGTTTAGCTCACCAAGCATTTAGAAAAAACAAGACACAAGCCCTTCGTATTGATTTAACTCAAATTCCTCAGGAGATTAAATGCCCTGTCTTTTTTCCTTGTTTTTTTTCTTAAGTTAAATATGCAGTTAGATTGTCTTTTTATTACCATGGTACATACTGCTTTAATTAAAAAACTAAAAACTGTTTAAGAGCCTTTAATAGATAGAATATAACGATTTCTGTAAAACATTTTTAATAATACTTTATCTCCATACATAGGGTAAGTGGCATTAAACCTCTGAAGAACCTTTATATGTATATTGACCCGTACAAAGAAGGCAGACCAGTCTGCGAGACTACTGGAGATAGAGCAATCTTCTACAGTATGTGTCAGATTGTAACTCTGCGTGGAGAATGTTGGGCAGTGGCAAGTGCTTGAAGTTAATAAAGTATGCTTAAAACTTACTTGGATCTTTTCTTCTGTTGTGTTCACAAATGTGGTGCTTGCAAAACTTCTAAGTACATGAACAATTTTGAAATACATTAAAAACAAAGTTTTGTTTTTTGAAGGGGGTTGTCTGCTTAGGTATCAGAGGAATTAAGGACTTGGGGGATACTGTGACACAGCCATTCATTTGTGGAGGAGAAGAATGTTACTGTTGATAGAGATGACTACTGAGCTGCTTGGTTGGACAATGGCTGGCCTCTGTAAATGGAGGCTGTCACCTGGTCTCTACATCACTGGTTACAGTAGATGGGAAATCTCTTTCATAAACTTTTTCTGTGCAAGCCTGAAAAAGTTTAAATGAAGGATACAATAATATCTTTTCAGGCAGCTTAGTGTTGATTGGCAACCGATGGAACAGCTACTTGTTGGAGTGTTCCAGTGGTGCTCTTATTGAAAAGATCACATATCTATGAAAAAGTCACCTTGAATATGTGTAAAGGGGCTGTTGGCTTTTGTAAAGTTGCCTGCCTGCTGGTTTTGGAAGTCCTGTCAGTGCCAAAGAATTGTATTTAATTTTCATTTCCCCATGACTGCTTTTTCTAACTCTTACTCATGCTGAACCTGTATGAATTAAAGGATGAAAGAATAACATTGTATTACTGTGAAGAGAAGATAAACATACCTATAGATGTATCTTGATAAGAAAAAAGTGGGGCTAGACAAATGGGAGAAGCAGTGATTGGTGAAATAAGATGGAGTTGTGTATTTTCACGTCTAACCTGTAAACTATGTATCACATCATTAATCTAAGTATATTTGTTGTGTTTGTTATGTGGTTATAGAAGGGACATTACCAAGTGTCCCTTGTAGACTTTTGCATCTTAGTTTTGTTCATCCAAATATTTAACTAAAACTTAGTTTAAATTTGTAATAAATGTATTCTTGAAATGAAAAAGGTGGCCTGTTCTCTCTATGATACACTTTATCATTTCAGCTATTTCCTCATAAACACTGATTTTTTGATGATTGCAGCCCAGATCTTTCTACAAAGTATGAGCTAATTATAAGTTAGTGAAAGCACATGAAAAATATTCTGTAATGATACAGAATGTTCAGTTGAAATTAATGAGGCAAAAGGGGCAGGTAGAAATAAATTCCTGGAAGACAGCAAAAAATGATCAATGTATTGGGCTAGTCAGCTTCTCTATACTACTCACTCCTACCACTACATTTCACTAATTCTGTACAAAAAGTCAATAGTAAAATCTAATTCCAACTTTATTTTCTTTCTGTATTATTATTTTTTTTAAACTGGTGCTCTAATCAGCTGTGATCACAGGCAAAACTGTTTTCTGTCTCAATCCAATTTCTTAAAACCATCATTTCTCAGCAGTTTTCCAGACTTCTGAAAGAGAGAATACATGAAGATTTTTGTTTGTTCAAAGCAGTTTGCCAATGATTTTGTTGGCATACCAGGCTGCCTTTTAAATTCCAGATTTTGTAGACAATAGATGCCAGAAATATAGGGGAATTGTAGGTAGATACTGATACAGTCACAGGCTACTTTATAAGCGTTCATGGTTCATTCTTAGAAGTGTTGCTTTTCAAGTGTGAGCACAAGAAATGTGGCTTTTTTGTGTGTGCTGTAGGTTAGCATCTTCACCCCTCCAATCAGCTACTAATTCATCATTTTGCTAGTACAAGATACAGATACACTATTATAGAATCATAGAATATCCCGAGTTGGGAGGGACCCATAAGGATCATCAAGTCCAACTCCTGACTTCAAGTCAATACTTCAAATTTGAAGCTGAGAGTCTGGTTTCTGTAAGTCCGGTGACTCTGTGTTATCAGGTTATGGAACTACCACACTTAAAAAGATGTCAGTCCATGTTGCACAATTCAGCACAAGGTGAATTTGTCCTCATTAGTACTATGGTAACCACCTTCTTCCTCTTCCCTGAGGTGGGACTTCATGGGAAAAACCTTCAAAGGCTCCTCAGGGAAATGGTCATGGCATCAAGCCTGCCATTATGTTCAAGTCCAGGCACATACTGACTCCTCCATATCGGGAATGGTTTGGAGAAATGACTGAGATGTTGTAGTTCCACACAGTGGAGTTCAGCATTCTTCTAAAATGTACATATTTCAGTCTAAACCTGAACCATTAAATCACAGGTTTCCAGAGTTTGCTGTCAGCCAAAGGATTCAGTTTCAGATCTTGGTGATGTATAAAACACAATCTAAATTCCAGTTTTGAGTTGCATTTTGAAACTAGGCCTTTCTATCAAAGTATTTTTGTGGCATTGTACAATTACCACGGATAATACTGCAGTGTGGCCATGCTCGGTGTCATTATGCCAACAAGTGGAAAGGGAGATTTTTTTACTTCCATGTAGTTTGTTATCATTTGCCCCAAAGGCTGCAAAGTAGAGACCAGTATTTTTAGATTCGTTTCACAATGCAGATGAAGAGGACAAGCAGCTGTAATCTTGTTTCTGTGTACTACACATAACCTCTTCAAAACTGTTGAAGAGCCTCCCTCAGAGGGAGGGAGATAGTACCCCTACAGGAACACATAAATTGTGGAAGCTTGTTAAAAGAAGCTAGCAGGAGGTACCTAAGTGAGGACTACTAAGGTACACCCTATCACAGGAACAGGGCTGATGATAGTTACTACCAACAGTAATAAGCAAAGAAAGTCCGTATGGCTTTGAAAAGAAACACGGAGTTGGTATGGGCAGGTATCGAGCACAAGACTCTTGACTCCTGTCCGGCCCCCAGCTGCATGTACAAGGTGTCCAGCTTTTCCACAAGGGGCAATCCCATCTGCTTCAGAAAAGCAAGCATTCCAATTTCCAGTTACATGTCAAAAGCACTTATCCATCTTCTATATTGTTAAAGGAAATGGCTCTTTTCACATTAGTTAAACCATCTTTTTGGCATGTTCTACAAGTCTTTGAAAGCCTATTTAGATCAGCAGCTGCAATAGACCTGTCTTTTCTGGATAAGAAGATTTATCATAGAATCTGATGCATTATCAGGCAGGACAATCTAGTAACAGTGAGCATGCAGGCGAATTTCTGCATTGACAGAAAGAATGGCAACCACTTCTGCTGTCTCAGCAGAAGACATGCTAATAGTTTGCCAATCTTCTAACAGTACCAGAGCCTCTCCTAACACTGCCACTTGCAAAACTCCCTGGCTAAATGCATTTGTTTTTCAGTTAGTATAGGCTGGAAATACAGACACTTTATTCCCTGCATCCTGACTGGAGCATAAGAATTTTGTGCATCATATTCTGCAGATAAAACTGGAAGGAAAATGCTCTGAGAGAGGAAAGTAGCCTGTCTTCCAGGCTGCTGAAGATTTCAATAGTGCAATGGGAGGCCAGCAGCTTGTATTGAACAGGTTACTCAGGCTGTGAAATTTCCATTCTTGGAGACAGTCAAAACTGAACAAGATGCAAAACCAGGAAACCTAATTTACTTCTGTAGCTGACACTGCTTTGAGCACGGGGCAAGACGAGATGGCTTGCAGAATAATATAGACTGGAGAGGACTGCTAGGGTTTGGGGGTTCTCTTCTGGCATTTGTAAAAGTTCATTTACTAGCAGCATTGATTTTTATGCAAAGTTCCTTGCAACAAATGAGGTTTTGGTTCTAAAGTAATAAAATGTTTGAGCTTTATCCTTTCATAAGTCCTGTACCTTGCTGTTACCTTAATTTTTCACCCAATGAATAAAAATCCCAATTAGAATAAATGGGAGAATATTCTTCCATTAAGTGAGTGTGAGATGAACTCTTGAAAATAGTAAGAGCAGTGCTGAACATACTGCAAGCAGGAGCAGCAGAACCAATATTAATGATTTTTGTCAAATATCATTTCATCTGCAAATACTCTTGACAGTGGCTTTGAACTGTCACACCCACCACTCTGAATTTATCTGTATTCTTTCTGCTCCTAAAGCTTGTTCTCCAGTGAAGAAGCTGAACCTTACCTGCTACATATAAAAGATTTACCTTATCTAAGTACACCTAAAGTTCAGACATTCTACAAATCTATCTCCCATGGTAAAATAAAGCTCATCCTAAAACATTATCCAGATGAGATACTCTGTATAGAAAAGCCCTACATTTGGACTGCGCTCTTTCTATAAGAACAAAATGCTGCTCATCTAAAGCCAAGCTGACTTTTACACCATGTTCACTTGTACATCCATGATGGTGACACAGACTTTCAAACACATTTTTACAAAATTTACTCTGGATTTAATATCCAGACTATCCAGATCTGGTAAATCTACCATTCCATTCAGAGTCTTGAATTCAGACCTTTCATCAGGGCTGAACAAGAGGAATGCTTGCAATCACTTTTCCTTTGACCGGCCTTGTACACTCAGAAAATAGCAATAGTCACTCTTTCTGGGAGATTTTAAGTTAATTCTGCAACACTCATAATATCTACCTATTTTCTTCCCTTCGGAGGCCTAAATTAAATAAAACTTTGTTTCCAAAGAACTGGCAGCGTAAATTTAGGCAGAATTCCCAGCATTTCATAGAACATCCAGGCACCCTGACAAGACAGGAAGCAGGTGATTTCATGACCTGACCCAAACTGGTCTGCTAGCTTATTAATGCTGATATACCTAGCCCATTTCTATTTGCAAGTAATTAATCTATTTTGGTTCATAAAAGCTTAATAATAATAATAAAAAAAAACAGCTTTTTACATTAGAATCCCAAATAATACGTAGCTCATGCTTTCTTCTTACGGCTTTTATTTATATTAATCCAAAAATTCTCTTACCATGTGGTAAATTTTGCAGTAATTATATTTATGCAAGAGCAATGTAAGATATCTCACTGAAGACTTGCATACCTGAAGCAACAGCTGAATTTTAAAGTGAGAGAAATAGCAAGATTCATGTGTTTGGGAAGCTTCTGTACACAGAGGAATTAATACAGTCTAAACAGATGATACTTAATGGAAACAAGCTTTTTAAAGATAAAAAGATGAATTCAAGCATGTCATTTTTCCATCAAAGTTTAAAGAGGTTTTCTTGGAATACTCATCATAGTCTTCCAAAGGAACATGTTCTAGATTCTGAGACAGATGTAAATGGATTTACATAACCATGTATGTATTGAATTTACAAGGCCACCCATTATTTGGTCTCAGTCAAGAGTCAGAGCTATCACTAAGCTATCTTGCTATCTATTATTCTCTTTATACCAAGGTAAATGTGAGTAATTCCTCTGGAGTCTGAAAAGCTTTGAGCCCACACCAGTTTCAGGAAGTTAGAATGTGAGCCAGAGACTGCATCTAACTCATTCCACTACTTTTCCACAGTGTTTTAACATAATTATGCTAAGTAATACAACTGTAATTAACACACGGCCTGTATGCTACATTTTATTATTGCTTTACAAAGATTTGGAAAAATAGCTGTAATTATAGTAAGGAAAAGCCTTTTGGAAGACTGTTAAGTAGTGGCTTGTTTATAAAAGAGGTCTTATAAAATGCCTCAAGACCCTGGCAGATAGAAAAATGAAATACAATTTTTATTTATTTTTTAATAACACAGCTGTACTCAACTCCCATGAGATATAAGCAGTAAGAAAACACTTAGCAACTTAACTTATAAACTAAACTAAAATAGCAGTGCTGAATGAGACTCACTCATAACAGGTAAGTAATTCAAGAAATTAGTATTTTTCTTACTAGTATATTTCTGCTTTGGCATGGGAAGAGAGAGATCCTACCTTTTTGACAAGACAAAAGCTTACTCATTGCTGAGCTCTTTCTGAAGAGGTTTGTTTCAGTCCTATATTGTTCATATACAATGCCATCTTCCTTACAGAAAAAAAAAATGGCAGCTGTATTTGGTGTATTTGGCTGTAACTTTGAAGTTTGTAGAACAGCTGAATGAGAGCTTGGTTCAGCAACAGAGCAAGAGGAAGGTCTCCTCAAGAGCATGTGGTTTTATTTTAAAATAGTGGGTGTCTCAGAGCTCTCTGGAGTACTGTGTGATGCTCTAAATTCCCGCCCAGCTGAACTGCTAGCAGTGGGTGTTTCACTACACGCCTGCTTGTCCAATAGCACTGGCAAACACGTTTTGAACTGCTCAAAGATGTACAATATTTTCTCGATTAAAAGTTGTCTGAAGATGGGGAGACTTGAGATAGCCCTGTCTGACTGACATGTGAACTTTGCATAAGTAGGTTGATTGCTGACCACCATCAGGGCAGAAGCTGTGAGGTCTTGGTCTTCTGGAATGTAGTCAGCTGCTGCATTCCTTCCCTTTCCAGTAGATGAGAGAAGAGTTTCACATCACAGCCTTTTAGGGACAGATCAAAGCCTAACTTGTGGTGATCCTACTTTGTAAACACTACCTTTTGGAAAGAGTAATGAATGGCAGGGAAAGGAGGGGAGAGGACTATTTCCTTTTCACATCTGGATATTAGTTCTTCAGTTCTATTCTATAGTTTATGGCTTTTAAGTTCAAGTCTGTGCTTTTGAAATATTTAGGCAAATCATCATTGATCTTTTCATTCTCAGATGCATTGTTTTCTTCCATTAAAAGACTCTCCTCTGTGTTACCATTTTCTAATTCAACACTACATTTGGAACAGAGAGGGCTCAAAGCTGCAAATAATGGCTTCAGCTTTAGTATTGGAAAAACATGCCAGTCTCATTTTGACCAGCAGATTACTATTGGTGTCTGCTGAAGATTTGTGTAAGATGCTGTTTAATGTTCAGTCACATTACCTCCCACTGTGTGATTAGCAGCAAAGTATTGGAAAAAAATTTTTACTGTGGCAAAGCAGAGTCTTGTTCCAAGTATATGTTGCGACGTTATGAATAAAAAAAGGATCCAAAGTGCCAAAATACAGCAAGACACTGGACAAAATTAACAAAAAACACAGCAGTCCGATTTGTGTTAGAAAGTATTCTAGCTCCAATCTCCTTTCTCCCAGTAACCAGGAGAAGCCTAGTGTCCTGTGATGAATACCTTTATTAGAACACTGCCCAGAAGAAAAAATAATATCAAGGTGTTTATCTACAACAGGAATGAAAAAAGCAAATTCAGCTGGAAAGGCACAAGGGAAACTGGTGTTTGTTTTAAGCTGATTTTGCACAAAACACAAATGAAAGGAGTTTAAAAAAAAAATTAAGTTGTTTCTTGGTTTCTCATCCATCATAGAAGTAAAATATTATCTTTACTGAGCACTGTTTAAGCCACTAGACTTCCATAATGTTGTATGAAGTAGGGAAACAGAGACTGGCAGAAGCCACCATGGTTCTCCTAGTTCCCAGTCTACTCTCAGTAGAGACAATCAAGCATATTTTAATTGCTTTCCTGATTTTCTATATAAGCAGACGGCACAACTGCAACAGGAATGTCCTGCAATGGGAAGCACAGTTTCACAGAGATTCTTCTTCAATCTTTGAAATGTATAGTTTACAAGAAGCTTGCAAAAGCATTTGAAAAGCACAAAAACGTATCAATGGGCTCTCTGTTAGCTACAGCACAGAGTAGCGAACCTCAGGACAATTCCTCGCTCTACCCTATTAGACTCACCCTGCTCTGTGTTTTCCAACAAGCACAAAGGAAGAGCAAATTCTCAGAGTATTAAATATGAAGAAAGTGAATGGCTTGGGAAAAGGAAGTGCTTAACAGAAGTGTTTTTGCACGTATTTTGGGTTCTTGCCTGTATGGCAGAATTTGTTCTGCCTCGATGGGTGGATCAGTGAATACTAAACTCCAAAGTATCATACTTAAGGTTTTGCTGAAGTAAGGTAATCACTATTAAAATATTTCCAAGGTAAACACTTTGGAGCAGTTATGTGAGTTCTTGGGGTATCTAATTTCAGCATGACTAGAATACAATCTAGCCATTGCTAGAAGCAACAAAAGAAAATCCAGTAGTAGTAGGGAGTGGAAAGGCGTTTATTGAAGTTCACCCTGTTGGTTTTGAATAATCCAGTTCAGCAAGATGATTCTGAATCTTGGTGTTAGCCACACGCTTTATAAGAGAACACCCTCTTCTGACATCCAACTCATTCATGAAGATACTGCATGAAAGCAATACCAGAATGAACTCCTGTCAGATCCCAGTTTATGCCCTCTCACTTTGATAACATGACTACTGCTTAGTAGATTATCTCAGCTGTTTCTACAGCTCTACAATTCTGATTTAATTTAGGTCATATTTCCTGGAATTGCTTATGGCAGCCGCATAGCAGAACAGCACAGAAGCCTTACTAAATTTTCAATTGCATTCACTGCTGTTCATTTATACACCAAGCCACACGAAGGGAGGAAATTAGATCAGTTTGACATTGTTTGTCCTTGACAAATACAGACTATGTCTTGTTCTGGTTTATTATGCAGAGTAGGGAGGAGACTTCCAAGAAACTCTCTCTACTAACTTGATGTTCCTATTGTACCTTCTGCTACCTCTCGTACAATAGCAGACCCTGATAAAAAAAACTTAAGATGCTGTCCATGTATCACAACGGAACAGTAAAGTCACACATACTCAGAAGATCAGAGCTAATGGAACAATGTGATCAGACCTTAGCTTCCGCTCTGTTGTTGCTCAAATATTTTTTTTAAGTTTTAAAATATTCCTCAAATCTAATCACTTTAAAAGTCAAAAGGAAATAGAACAATATTCAGCAGGCCTGCAAATACAAAGGTACAAAGAGACAGCAAAGGTATCCCTTCTATCAACGCAAAGTGTAACAACCTACAGATGGTTTCATTATCTAAGTACATTGCTACAAACTGCACGTAATTTCTGCAAGTACTTTAATTTCTAATTTTCAAATGTATGCAAGTCTTTTCCAGATTCGTTATTTAACCTTCAAATCAATAGGTAAAGAACTCCTCGTTTCATACACATAAGTTTAATTATATGACTTCTGTCTAAAATGTGTCTATGACAGGTAAAAAATACTTTTCAAATAGATATTTTACTGGCTGAAAAATATAACACCCTGGATGTCACAAAAGGCTAATTAGAGTGAACATATACTATCACAAGAGATACAAACTGGAGATACAGTCAGTTTATTTACCTGTACATTTAGGGAAAACAAGGTAAATGAATTATTCAAAGTTCAAGTTGAAGTTTTCAATCTGTATAAATGTTTTCTGCACATTTGAATACATCGTACATAAGAAATGTTATTTGTACGCTAAGGTACAGAAATAGTTCTTACGGTTCTAGGGTCTTAACTAAATTGGAAGAGAAAGCTCAGGGAAAGGGAAAAAAGAAAGGGGGAAAGGGCCAAACAAAAACCTCTCTTTCTGCTGTATGCTACTCCTTTATTAATGAAAGTCAGCAGCAGGCAGAGTATACACAGAATACACTGAAGAAATTACACTAAGAATAGAGTTAATGAATTGTATACCTAGGTATCTACAGGTATCCTCAGGGTGTAACCACAGAGCAAAATAACTTATGCCCTAGAATAGACTAAAGGTTTTTACTTTAACATCCTGTTTGTTATCTCCCAAGTGTCCTTCCTTAACTTTAATTAAAACAAATTTACATCAATTAACAAAAACCCTATGAGCACTCCAATTAGGAAATATATAAGCTGCTAATTACCTGTTGATATTTAGTTCCACATAGTGCTAACGTGCATTGCTCTCACCTGTAGCCTGGCTGGATGGCTATGACATTAACTACTCATTTTAATTCAATATAATTATTAAAACATTCTTTTACCTGCTCACAGCAGTAGTGCCTTCACAATACGTCTTCGTCCAGGCATGAAACATTCCTTCCTTGCTGATATTTTGACTTAGCTAAAGTAAGAAAAAACAGTTTTGTTTAAATATTAGTGACATGTTTCAGAAAGAACACAAGGAATATGAAATAAAACAGGATAGGTAATTTATTTGGCCAAAGTCTACCTGTGCTGTGCTACTCTTATTTTCAGATGACTTCAAGTCTACCAATAGTTCCAGGGGAAGTCTCTAAGAGTCCTGCAAAAGCGTAAACCAACTAGGGGATTTAGTGCAAATGAAAACACTTCCCAGAAATCATTAATTACTCTTCCTGGATCTTTTACTCCAGACATTTTTACCTGTTACAAGGACACATCTCTGTTAGTTTCAGTGAGCTGAACTCACTTTTTAATTTTTAATAACACACTTCAAATGTTGTCTCCATCTGTACAAGATGAGGATTTTAGGTAGGGAGAAATACCTTCTATAAACTAAGTACCACTGTTGGAAAGCAGAGGTGTACTTCTGAGGACACGTGAAGAAAGCTATGTGCCAGAAAGGTCTTCTACTTTTTACACTACATGAACTACTCTAACCAAGGATAATACCTCTTCCTTATTTTGTTTACATTCCTAGCACACTATGTCTCTGACATAATATAGGTGTATGTAAGCTTTGCATTCATGAAAAGTGCTGGTTTGCAAGGCCCAGGAAAGAGCATCTCAGCCCAGAGTGCATAGCTCTGTGCTCCCTTGCAACAGTGGCAGGACTCCTGTAGGGACTAGCACCCTGCAGCAGCCCCTCCGCAGAACAGCTACTGCCTTACAGGATACTGTTGAATTTTCAGTTTATTTTAATTCCAAAGTTACAGACAATATGACAGTAGCAGCCTGAGCTTTTTGCTCCAGCCTTCTGCAGCCTTCAAACTAATCACCTTACAAAGCACTGCAGGCTTTGCAGTCAATCATGACTCATGAACTACATCTCACGCAGCGTAACCTTCTTGGTGAGAAGCTGCTGAACTGCTATCACAGACGAGTTCCACTGCAAATAATTAATTAAAGCAATATCATGTTAAACACTATATACAAGCTGCTTTTAACTATACACATCTTGATTATTTTGAAGGAAGAAGTAGTCAATATGTTACAAAAGGATTTTTTTTCCAGGTTTTAGATGTTGCAAGCAAGACTTATTCCATCTACTTAGGACTACAGTGTTGATGCTACACTTCGCCTCTTACATTATCATGGGAAAAGTGTTTTAAAGTTTGCTCAGTTGCAAACCAAAGAGGAAAACTAATTTTTCAAGAAAATTTTGCAAGTAGAAAAATTTTGCTTAGTTACTACTTGAAGATTATATAACATCCACAGTTGTCTCTAAGCAAGTTAGGAAAGTTTATAGATGCAGGAAACCTTTTAAGGACAGCCATGGTTTAGAGTTTTTCATCATAAATTCTAACTTATTTGAAAAACATAGAAGTCCCTGTTTAGATCAGAGATCTACAACATTACCCTTATGGAAGTGTTTAGTTTCAGTTGGGATAAGGGAGAGGCGCTTTGATACAGCAGAGTTGTTATGGGATATTTACAACTGAACTGTAAATACAGTGTTAGAAACATAAGAACTGGCATTATGATGCAGCCTGAACATACTGAATCATTTATGATAAAACAATGCAGTATATAATTCATGTTTCATAATGGCCTTATATGCAGAGTGCTGTGGTTTTGACAGAGTTTGGGTTTTTAAGTGCTGGTCTCAAGGCTACTTTGAGTCAAACAGGTGTTGTATTAACAGTAATTATAATGAATATAATCAATGAATGTTGCAGGTCTTATACCCAGTGTAAACTTTGAACGATTTATTTTCCAAAACAGTGTTCAGCTATCTTGCTAGCGGTATATCTTCATGATATATTTGATTATTTACTTGTGATTCTATACAAATGCAGAGGCAGATTACAAAACAAATGTATAATCATGCCAAGTGTGACCCGAATCCTACTGTACACTGACTGCACCCCCAGGTTAGCAGCATGGACACCACCAATGGCAATACTTTGAAGGGAAAGCAGGAAACGATGTAATTCAATGTAATCCTCACAATCTAATTATAATAAGTATCATTAAAAAGTGACTGTATTCCAGCAGAAGTTATCTGAAATTGCTATTTTTTTTTCTATGGAGTAAATAGAAATTGTTTGATATGGTTCATCAGGCTTGTTTTGTTGTTCATAATAATGGGCACCTATAAAATGTGTAAAAATGGCTAAACATGCTGCTAGGCAAAAAAACAATGTTTTGTGAACAGAAAAGTTTCAACGTGAACTCCATAAGTGATCTGAGACAATCTATATGCATGACTAGTTCCTCTTTGATTTTCCAAAAAGTTACCCAAAACCACCCAGAAAGTACCATTCTCTACAAGCGATATTGATTTACTCTCATTATTCAGTCAGAATAGAAAGAAAAAATATTTCAACAGATCTAAGTCATTACAAAATCCATTACCATGACATGCTGGCATTCACTGATCGAGGAAGCCTTGTTTCTGCTATTTCATCCATCATGTCATAGCAGCCTATGCCACTACCACGGTGCCATAAAAACCCCAAAGACTACTTCAGGGATTCAGCGTGTGAACCACAAGCTCACACAGCTGCCCTCCAACCCAAAAGGCCATTAAAAAAAATAAAATAAAATCATACGAGCCACAAAAACCTTGGCAAGGCAAAGCCACGCTTCACCCCCCTGTGCCGTCTCCAAGCTCAGGGGCTGCTGTGGCTCTCAGCCTCCTCTTCACCCCCACACAGCGGCCGCCATTTTGTGCCCAGCCCCGGGCCTCGCACTTCAGGCTGTCCTGCCGGCACGGCCCCGGCGGGTGCACCCGCTGCCCCCCCGCAGTTCATCAACAGTGACCCAGCGGCTCCGCCGTGGCAGCCCTGAGCCTGCCCTGCCCGCCCGCAGCGACCGTCTCCCGCCGTGGTCTCCACCTCGGCCTTTTCTCTCGTTCTTCCATCCACCACCACCTCCCTGGCCTCAGCGACCATCAGCCCCCCCCTACCCCGGCTCCAGCCTGAGCAGCGCATGCCACCGCCTCCATGTTGCGAGCAGCCACCGGGTTGCGAGGAGCTGCAGGGCCTGGGGCCGCGGCCCTCTGGTGGCCTGCTTTTTGACAACAGCCAGCTCGTTGTCATCGAGAGGCTTCTCTTGATGAGTCTTTTCCACCAGTTTCTTTCACTGGCATGATTCCTACCTGCTTCCAGCAGCCTGGCCTTGTCCTCTGCAGTTCCTGGTGTGCTCTGTGCCCTGACTTTGAGTGGGTAAAGAAAGACATCTGTGAACACAGGTGAAATTGTCTTGAAAGATAATTGCTTTGGGAATTTAACTGTTAAGTGGCTACAGTAAAAGGTCATGCTATCTTTAATTGATTTTTTTTTTTTTTTTTAGCAGACAAAGTGAAATATGAAGCAATTCACAGAAAAAATATAACACAGATTGCTGAAGTTATGCTTGTTACATTGGATCTGGAAGTCTCGTACAAGAGGCAAAACGCCTCTTTCCGTGTGAGACCCTTTTGAGCGTGTTTTTTTTTTTTTTTTCAGAATGCAGAGCCTCTACCTTGCAGGTATAACCATTTCTGTCAGCCTGTCCAAACAACTTCCTCTAAACACTTTATAACTTTGTATATTTATTTTTTAACTTGGTGAAAACTCAGTATCTATTATTGTTGGTGAGACCTGATGCCAAGAAAAGATCCTAGTCTGCCTTAATTTATGCCTTCATTTATCCTCTTAGATGCCCTGTTTGCTTTCTTCACTCTAGGTCTCACTTAGTGCAGAAAGAATGCACTTTGTTTTTCTCAACTTCTGGACTGTTTGTTTTACTATTATTGTTTTGTATTATTTTTAAACTTTTTTTTTCTTTTTTTTTTCCCCCCACCTATAGCCCTGGTATTTTCAGAATTTCTTCAGTTTTACAGAGTGTGTCCTTACAATTGCTTTTGTTTGAATTTCTGTATTATGAAACTTATTTTTGCTCAAAGATAATTTATGTAAATAACAACTAGTTCCAACAGGTTATCCTGGAAGATGTTCTTTCTCTGAGACTACTTGTTTCCATTCACTTTGGTTTGTATTCTTAGCTTTCTTTTGTTGCCAAGTCTTTGTGATCCTCTTAGCTTTGCATATTCACTTTTTATCTGAAACTGTGAATGCACACAGTGGAGTATCTGGCCATGCAGATATGCTCCCTACTCTTCATGTACTAATATTGTCAAGATCCACTTCCCTTAATTGTTTATTGGTTCCTAGGTTTATTTTAAAGTCCATGTTTCTAGCACTGTTGAAACATTTCTTCTTGGTACAACACTGACAATAATCAATGCAGTGAAATTTACTCAATTCTGTCACCCCAGAGTAAAATATTACCAGATGACAGAGCTTACAGGACATTTTGTAAAGCCATCTTTTCATGGTGCACTGATATATTCTCTCTGACGAAAGTCTAAGAGTAATGTAGAGTGGCCTAAGAGTATTATAGAGTAATACTGTAAGTGGAAAGCCTCTATTTGGAGTCCATAAATACAAATGCTTCCAGGTAAAATCTATGTCTAATTAATTTGCTTTTTGATGAAACAGAAAAATTTAATTCATACACCTGAATAAAGTAACAGTGCTTCACTCAGTGCATAAACTGTTGTTCCTTATCAGTGCTCTGCTTTCAGAGGTTTACTGCATCCCCTATCATTAAGATATTATGACCCAACCAAAGGTCCGAAGATTTGGAGCTTGTAGGATTTGAGATAATGTGCATTGCAGACAATTTACATTTTACTGGTATTGCTTATTATGCAGACTGAAATAATGTCAAATAACTAAATACTTTACTCCAGTATCTATTACAGACAACGTAATTCATAAA
This sequence comes from Anseranas semipalmata, assembly GCA_013399115.1. Lineage (NCBI taxonomy): Eukaryota > Metazoa > Chordata > Aves > Anseriformes > Anseranatidae > Anseranas > Anseranas semipalmata. The sequence goes on along the minus strand of VXAA01002967.1, from coordinate 804,972 downwards.
GCGTACATTTTACTCTTATATAAGGCACACAGTTCCAAAGGTACTATTCCTTTCCTGCATTAGAATATATGTCACGCACTTCCAAAGAGCTGTTATACTTTGGTGCCTCCTACATGTGCATGTTTTCAAGTTCAGTCAGGAGAGAAATTTGCATTGTTCTGCAATCAATGTGTAAACAGTCAGTTTCTCTCCACACTTAATCTATCTCACGTTGTTACTTTGTTAGAAAAACAAATGCTGTATTTAAAATCACAGTATTTATTTCATACTCCATTGTGCCCATTCTGAAGATTGGTGGTTTTCATCGTTGCTGAATAATAATGTTACATAAAAGTTGAATTGGTCCAAATACATAATGCAAGAAGTAAAACACAAAAAATACAGTTTCCTCTTGCTGCAAGATATATCAGTTAGTTATAACTAAAGTATTTATTATATGGGCAAAAATAATTCAGTTATGGGTTTCACTATTTCCGCTCAAGCACAGCATTTACATATTTATGAGTGTGTCTCTAGAGATTTTTTTCCTTGAAGATGATGTTTGTGCAAAGAATTTTTTTTCTTTTTAAGAATATTCTTTTGCATTATTACAAATAAGTTGCACAGCTGACTGTGCAAATTATTCCCAGATTGTACAGTGGACCCTCAAAAATGTTGCAGGGGCACCATGTAAATTCTAGGCTGCATTAAATCTTCAGACAGAATGACAAGAAAGAAAAACAAGAAAGTTTTCTTAGTGTGAAAACCCTAATGAAACAGTTTGGAGAAAACTAGTATATAGGATCAGAGTAAAAGCAGGATTTTAGCACATCAGCAAAACCATCTGGAGCATTTCTGGAGCACTTGATGGTTTGACAAACATGCTAATATACATCAGATCTCTCAACTAGTATACCAGTGGAACCTAGAGCCATCGACTGGCTAAATAAGAGACCAATGACAACGCATGAGTAACAGCATGCATGTCAGGATGTTTTGAAGGAGAGGAAGTTGTGTGCAAAGTAAGAATGGTTGAAAATACATGATATGTCTTCCTTTGTTCACAGCCTATTATTGGCAAGAGCTGAACTTCAACACAAATGCAGTGTATGTGCATTTGATTGCTAGTCAGCCAGGAGAGCAAGCAGGGACTCAAACTGATTTAACCAGACAGATGAGTTGGAGAAGACCTACTTACCTACTTATTTTTTCTGATTCAGATTTTTTTTCCTAATGCTCCAAAGCTATAGTATTTTGTGGAAACATTTCATCACCAACATTTCATTAGACAGATCCTAATCTGATTGTGGGGGATGCCTAGAACTCTTACAGGTTTACTATTAGGGCACTTTCAAATTTGCAAGTTTGACCCATTTTCTTCAAAGTACTATCAAAGAAGAAGATAAATAGAAGTCAAGGAAGATTTCCTTTCCTTCTTCAAAGCAAAAAAATATTTTATTATTCTAAACAACAACAACAAAATTAAGAAGATGCTCATAGTCCCTGCCAGGTAAACAGTTCATGTCACAGCCTTTCAAGTGAATATGTTTTTGTAAGAGTATTATATTAATACACTTTCAGGAGTTACTTTCCCTCTCACTGAGGATGTTTAACAGATGTAGTAATAATCAGCACAACACTAATTAAATACTTACATTTATTTTTAATTAATACAGTATTTTCTTCCCCACAGATGAATAAAAAAAATTGTTCATAAGAAATCATTGAAAAGTTGTCAAAATATGGTGCTATTGAATTTATTGCTTCTTTTGAAAGACAGCCTGCTTTAGTATTATTCAGAAACATCACTGCGGCCTACAGAATGATGAACCTATTTTTCCCAACCTAAATATCCATAATGGATCCAAGGCACGTAACATTGTATTAATTTCATGAAACAGTTTTAACCCAGGACTCAGTATAGAAATATACCACATCAAAAGGTATAAGAATTAGTATTTGCAGAGGAAGTTTATTAAGGATAAAGGCAGATTAGGCTATTGCCAGAAGGTGGATTGTTATTGCCAGAAGGTGAGCTGCTCCGCTGGTGAAAATTACAGTTTTGATTTCTTCTGAAAGAAGCTGACAATCGCATTTAAACATTCATCAGATAACCACCTCTCCTTGAGTACTTCACACTCTTGACTGTTAACTGAATGGAGCTTCTCCTTTTCCATACTTCGTAACAGTTGCTTTGACACTGCCAAGGACTGAAGGAGAAAGAGGAAAATAGTATTTGCATTCAGTGAGGAACACCAGGAAGTTATGTTTTCTATACATTAATTTAACATTTCAGAAAATAGCACAATAAACACACTGGAATTCAAACTGAACTGTATTAACATTGTACCTTTTAGCTCTTAGTCAACCTTTTAGCTGAAAGTAGACTACCACATTTAATTACTAAGACTAATAGTAAGGTGGAGGTTCATGGGTAGCACAACAGCAGTCTACTTAGTGCTCATAATAAGCTAAACCTGTTCAACTATGTGCAGTGCCAAATGTAACTTACATTATCAGGAGTTGGCATGAGTGTCTCCTCTTGTCCAACGTAACGTAATACCATTGTGACTCAAGTAGTTTTGCAAAGCCTAAACTAGTGAGCAGGATGACGAAATTCAGCAAAAAGTAAAGTCACCCACCTTCATCCTGGGTACCCACAGCGCACACAGTTAGTACAATTAATATTGTAGAATCAGTGGTAAACTGATTAAACATAAACTATTGCTAAAATAAAAAACTAAGAGAAGGAATCCAAGCTGCACCTAGCCTGCAAGTGGATTAAATAGCTAATTTTTAAGGCTTTTCAGCCATTGAGTCTCTGTGTAAAGTGCATTGTATTACATTCAGCCAGAGTAGAAGAGAGGTATCTGTCTCCTGGCAGCAGAGGGACAGATCTGTGCTTGAAGCAAAATACATGGAACTCTGTTATTTCAGTTAAGGATGACAGGATAGATTTGGCAGGAGGACTAGGAATGCCAGAGGCTTACAAGGTAGAGAAAAATTTAAAGTACTGACATTTTTGGGGAGGCTTGCATAAGCTTTTAACCTTGCCCAAACTTCCTTCTGGAAGGTCCCATCGGGGAAGACTTCAGTCACAAGTCCCTGAGCACAGGCTTCTGCTGCAGTCAGCTTTTTATTAAAAAGCAACATCTCATTTGCCTAAATAAAGAAAAGCAGAGTGTGAGTCAACAAGACACAAGAGTTGAGGAATGTGACAGGAAAGGCACAAGCTTCCATGTCACATTTGTTGTAGTCTCTTGCTTGTTACAGTCTGCCCTCTGAAAAGAGCAGAGAATCACAGATGAGGTTGGAAAGGGATCTCTGGAGATTGTCTAGTTGAAACACCCTAATCAAGCATGCTGCCCAGGACTGTGTCCTATTAAGTTTTGAGCATCTCCAAGGATGAAGACTTCACAGCCTCTCTGTGCAACCTGTTCCAGTGTTTCACCACCCTCACTGTAAAATTCTTATGTTCAGACAGAATTTCCTGTATACCCCTTTCCTCTTGCCCTGTCACTGGGCACCACTGACAAGAGTCTGTCTCCATCTTCTTTACACCCTCCCATCAGGTATTTATAAACGTTGGTAAGATTCTCCTGAGATTCTCTTCTTCAGGCAAAACAGTCCCAGCTCTCTCAGCCTCTCCTCATATGCAGGATGCCTTAATCATTTTCACAGTCCTTTTCTGGGCCTGCTCCAGTATGTCCATGTCTCTCTTGCAGAAGTCCAGACCAGAACACAGCACTCCAGCTGTGGTCTCATCACTGCTAAGCAGAGGGGAAGGATTACCTCCCTGGACCTGCTGGAACTGCTCTGCATAATGCAGCGCAGAATACCTCTGGCCTTCTTCACTGTGAGGTCACATTGCTGGCTCATGTTCAACCTCGTGTCCACCAGGACCTGCTGGTCCTCTCAAAGCTGCTTTCCAGCCAGTCACTCCCCAGCATGTACTGGTGCATGGGGTTATTTCGTCCCAGGCGCAGGACTTTGCATTCTCCTATGCTGAATTCCATGAGATTCTTAAGTTCTCCAGTCTGTGTAGGTCCCTTCGACCATCTGGTGTATCAACCATTCCTCTCAGTTTTGTATCATCTGCAAACCCGTGGAGGGTACACCGAGTCCCATCATCCATGTCACAATGAAGAGGTTAAATAAGTATTAAACCCAGTATCAACCCCAGGGATACACCACTAGTGACTGGACTCCAGTTCCTATTGTTCACCAAGAGTCTACATGTCTTTTTTAGCAGAGCTCCACGGTTGTCACTTGAAATTAACTCATCATAAATTTGTTTGGTCACTTCCTGCAATGATTACAATATTTCTAGGACATGGACTGGTAGGCTGTATCTCACTGAATAGACTGTCCTTGATACCTTGATGTTTATGATGTGCATGCTCTACTCATTAGAGATTTTGATCCTACTCAACAGAAACACATTATATTAACACCAGCAATGATATCAGATAAGTTTAAACTATCTGGATTTTATTCTGTGGGAAGAAGAAAGCCTTATTTCTAGAACAAACAGAGAAAATAAAAAAGAAAGAGTAAGAAAATAAGACCACCAATATGTATTAGAACAAAATGGACAACAGAAAAGATCTGGAAGTAAATGCATAAATGGATTGCTTCACACTGATGTCTGGAGGAATGGCTGAATACTCCCATTTCCCACAGGGTTGGCAGAAGCCATTTCAGCAGTTGTTCCCTTGCCTCATAAAGACAGCCTACCAAGACATTTCTGGAGTGTGCTCCATTTTCCTTTTTTTTTTTAAGCCTTCTTTACATCATTTCCTCCCATAGCTGGAAGAAAGATACAACCTTTCACTGTATAGAAACTGTCTCAGAAAGGTAGAGGAAGCCATAAAAAAGCAAACTTTCATCAACATCACAGTATGGCTTTAGAAGTGTCCAGTACTCTGTTAAGGTGACTGTGCTGACACTGTCATTACATTTTTTTGATCTTTGGTTCAAAAGATGCAAACAGGATTTTTCTTCGAGGACTCTTGCTGTGACTCCACTTGCTCTAACAGTTGGAGAATACCAACACACAAAGGTCAGAAGATCCCACATACAGTGCAGACATTCTTACCTTGGCTAAACCCATGATTTTTGGAAACAGGTAAGAAGAACATCCTTCTGGACTCTGTCCAAGTTGACTAAATGGGGTATGAAATGTAGCCTGGAAAAAAAAAAAGAACAAAACAAAGCAAACCTCACATCAGAGCATGGGACTCACCAGAGCATGGGATTTAGTTTTCATTTTAAAGCTTCTACTATAACAGAGTCCACCAAAAATACATTTTAACCATTACCATAGTAGGCTTTAAATATCATCTGATAACACAGCTTCATCCTCTCAATGCACACAAGAAATGACTTTGTCTGTATAATTCAATTCCCTTATCTTAACATCCTCACTGATGAAATTACCTTATTTGAACGGAGTGCTTGGAGAAACTAATCTGCATGTGCAAAATCATTACAGAAAGGATGTTCATACATATCTGTCCTAAAAGTTATTAAATGCATAGCCCAAATAACTTAGGAGATGAAAAGAATTTTGCTTTCTGAAGGCATACTAAGTTTATTCCACTGCTGAAAAATTCAGGTTGTTGAATCTCCTTTCCTCAAATTTTGTGAAAATTTGAAAAAAAAAATCTGTGGCAGAAATGCATCATGGGCTCACACAAAACAATACCCTAACTGCAAGTTAAAACTTAACTGGAAAACTTTGTGTTTTAACAACTTACATCTACTTTAAGCAAGGAAGACAAAAGGCTTGCCATTTAAAAGTATGAACTGATACATGAAGAATGCACATTGCTAATGCAGCTTTCACTGTAACAGAAGGTAATCATCTCATACTGTACTGCAGATGGCTATACAGTGGGACAGATCAATAGGTTTCCTAGCAAGAATGGGACATTGTATCATTGAAGGTTTGTAAGAAAAGGTTAGACAGTATCTGTGGGGATACAGGCTAGTGTAACTGGTCCTACTTTAGCAAGGGGAGATAAACGGGTTCTCCAGGAACTGGAGCCAAATCCAGAAGGTATTCTTATCTGACACCCACCCCACTCCACCCCCCAGGTTGTCAGACTGGGCTGTGCATTGTCCTATAAATGTGGCTGCTCTGTGAATATCTGGCTGGGAATAAAATCAGAGCCCGGCCAATCAGAAGTTGGCCACTTCTGGAGTAGGTCATCAATGCCTAAACCAAACTAGTGGAGAATGTGAAAGTAAAATATAATTTGTATGAGGCTGACCTTACTGCATGGAGTTCACAATCCTGGAAAGGGAAGAAGAGAGAACAGTCATCTTTGAGAAGACCTCAATAGACTTGTTAATAGGAAAGCTTAGTGAGACCCTATGGAAATCCTCAAGCAAAAGCTGCCCCTGTGCAGATAGGAAGGTACTAACAGATTGTCTCAGCTAAATCATGAGTTCTTCGCTGACTTTAAATACAAGCACACAGGAAGTGAAAGCTACATCAAATGACTAATACAAGCACGCAGAGATTAAAAAAATTAGAAATACAAGGCAAAAATAGGATACATTTACCAATGATTATGCACACGAGTAGAAAAAGGAAGTTCAAGTATGAATCTCAAACTATTCAAGAGAGAATGATGCTACCAAAAGGACAAAACATTTAATGATTACTTGGATTAAACTTCAACTAAATCTATGCTAATTTATGAATGTTGAGGGGAAAGTGATTAGAATTCAAAATAGTCTCAATAAATTGGAGAAGTATGAACAAGAAGGTATTAGAATGGACAAGTTCGGCATGAATAACTCTGTATACAATATATGATAGGAACAACTCTTTAGCTGGCAAGTCAACAGTAAGGAATCTAGGGGTTATAGCAGATCACAAGTACACAAAGCAAGTGCCATTCTGGGATGAAAAAACAGAATAACAGCCTGCAAAGAGGAGAAGTTTTTCTGCTCTACTTGGCATCAGTAGGACATGAGCTGGAGTGATGTGTCCAGTTTGCATTATTATCATAGAATCATAGAACGATTTGGGTGTGAAGGGACCTTAAAGACTAACTAGCTCCAACCCCCATGCCATGGGCAGGGACACCTCCCAGTAGACCAGATTGTTCAAAGCCCCATCCAACCTGGCCTTGAACACTTCCAGGGAAGGGGCATCCACAGCTTCTCCGGCAACCTGTTTCAATGCCTCACCACCCTCATAGTGAAGAATTTCTTCCTAGGATCTAAGCCAAATCTACCTTCTTTTAGTTTAAAGCCATTACTCCTTGTCCTATCACTAACTGCCCGTGTAAAAAGTTGCTCTCCATCCTTTCTATAAGCCCCCTTTAAGCACTGAAATTATTATCCTTAAAGAGAAACACGGAACAACTGGAAGTAGTCCAGAGGAATGCAATTGCAGGCCTAAGAAAGCACATGAGGAAAAACTAAATGAAGTATGGCTGTTTCGCTGAAAAAAAAAAAGAAAAAAGAGAAAATATTGAGACAGTGGATGTAAACCTGAGATATATCTAACAGTCTAAGTACACACTGAAAGCTATTGCAAGCGAGGATGAAAGTTGTCAGATCATATTGATCAAGAATCAATATGTTCACCCTGCAGCAAGAAAAGATCAGATGGGAAGGGAGAAACAGGGAGAATCCAACAACCTTCTGGTGAAAGAAGAGTTCTAGGGACTGGAATAGATTGAATAAGTTATGTACATTATACAAGCATACGTCAGGACTGACATAGTCATAGCCAATCCTGTTTTGGGGCGAGCAGAACTTAGTCCCTTGCAGCTCAATTTTCCTAAGTCTCATAGTGACAAAACCAATACAGCAGGAACTTTGAGGAAAAATCTGACACAGTGCTGAAGCAAGAGTCAAAGTACCAGCCATCACAGACACTTATGCAAGCAATAGCTTGCTGAAAATTAATTAACACCTTGGTTTAAGTTCTGTTTAATAACATTATACACACAAACAACAGAAAGCATAAAAAATAAGCTATATAATGTGATTCTGTGCTATGCTGTAATATATATTTTGGTTGTATATTTGGCAAATTACCTTAAAAGGAATCTTGAGCTGGATAAACAAAGCTTTTGAAGTTATCTTGGAACACAGACTAGATAAAATGCCAGTTCCTGCATTTCCACTTCATAAGAATCTTTTGTCTCCCCCTCCCACAGCTGAAAGGGGCCCTACAATTATCATTTCACATCAACTACCCTTTACTGTACCCACTGACACAGTAAAGAATACAGTAAAGAGTTTCTAAACTGGAGTCAGTACCTTGATAACAATAGCTACAGCAGGGAGGTTCCATGCATGTTAAGCACTGGCTGATGCACGACCCTATGCTGGTAATTAATATAGGTGTTCCTCAATGTAATAGAAAAAGCATTTATATCTGTGTATTCTTTTCTGTCAGATTACCCTGCACCAAATAACATTTGTTAAAGAAGGAGCCCTAAAGACTGTCTTGGGATCAGTTACGTAATATACTCACCCTGTCAGAAGCGTAGACAATGTCACACAATCCAAGGAGTGTTACAGAGATTCCAATAGCCGGGCCGTTCACCACTGCAATCAGTGGTTTAGGAAAATCGATAAAACAAGCCACGAACTCTCTGAGAAGAAGGAGAAACAGATTGCAAGAGTAAGACACATCCCAGTTTCTTTCATCAAATATAAACCACTTTCAAAACACAAAAGATATTGCATAACAAAAAACATGAGTTATATTCTATGTAGCATTTGTTGTAGACCCTTTCCCAAATGAATACTGAGAAGGACAATAAGAACTATTTGAAATACCTGTATCTCCTTACCAACTGAGAACCAAACATGTACATGTTGGCACAGCCTTTTTAGTTACTGCAATCGAGTTCTGAAAGCGCTGTCTTCTTCAGCTACAGTTTCTGAATGCAGCTCACTAACAAGATAGTCTTTTGTCAGCAGGTACCAAAATTCTGATGTTACCAAACACAGACTTCCCTAGTGCTGTTCTGCAGAGGTTTGAGAAACAGTGTTTTGTTTCTTTTGACAGCTACGTCTTCTTCCAAGAAGTGCCAAATACATTCTCAAAATATAATCTTTTGAAAAAGTGAACACTGTTGTAAAGACTCCACTTCTCTGGCATCTCTGTGCATCAGTTGTAACGAAGCACTGTGCTTGTGTAATATTTACAGCATCACAAATACAGTCTTCTCACAAAAGCAAGATGAAAGACCATGAAGTACACATGTGAGACTATGCATTGTGTTGAATACCCTACAGAACACTGCAGACTGGAACGCTTACCAGATACTGCTAAATAACGTTTTTGCAACAGATTCGGACTACAGCATTATCACTTAGTAAAAGGCAACTGTGATCCACAGCTCGCCTAAGTAAAAGCTGCAAAGCTGAGTACTTCATTTGCGGTTCATATTTGAATTATAAATAGAAAACACTGTTTGCTTTTCTGTGTATATCAGATTTTCCATCAATTGCAAGCGCTTGAGAAAGCAATCCGACTGGCAAATATCATTCAGATGTAATCATCACATAAAGAAGTCTACTTAAATAGGAAAGTCTACTTAAATAGGAAAGAAAAACCTGTTGTTTTTCTCAAAATAAATAAATAAATAGATAAATAAAAATAAAAAAACAACATTTCAGCCACTATGTCAAATGATGCCCCCGAGAAGCCTTAGAAAATGAGTTATTTTAAGAGGTAGATCCAGACTCAAGGATGGAACTAAGATAACAGAATTCCTGGGCAATACTGGGGAAGTCCATTGTATCTAGTCTCTATTCAAAGAAGTCTGCCAGTGAAGGTTTTTTTGCCATATCCTGCTAGTGGAGACACTGTTAGATATCAAAGAAAGAATTTTTTTTTCCATCGCAGTTTACAAACTACACAGTCAAAAACATGTTTTTGTAATTATATCTATCTGCACGTACTTTGGGGACTAAAAAACTAAAATCAAGTCTGTAGCATCATTGTACTTAAAAAGATTACTTTAAAAGATTTCTAAAATGCATCTCTTTTCCTCATTTATTTCATATGATTAATGCTACTTCTCCCACATGATTTTTGTGTTTATATACACGGTGAGCTCTTAGGCACAGTCATCTAATTGGATGTATCACAGTATAAGTGGGTCCCTGCTGTCATGTTTTCTAACAATGCCTGCAAATTATATTTTACCCATCACAGTAATTTATGGGTGTATGAAACCAAGATGTTCTACTTGAGTAATTCTGCTCCATCTTTTGCCATCTTCTCCATTTCATTGGCCTGGACATTAGTAAAATTATTCAGGTCATTTCCACTAGTATAGTACTCTCCATTTCCTGCAGAGAACAGATATAAATAAATGCACCAATGTTTTCTGAGTGGGTAACAGAAGAAAAGCTTTCATTTACTACATTTACAAAAGAATTTCACTCTATGCGTCTAACATTATTAAGTAATTAGAGGTATTGTCTCAAATTATAAACAGTACCTTAAAGGACATCTACAGTTTAAAATAGTTTTGACTAACACTTCACTGAAAAACAGTGGGTAAAAAAAAAATTAAATTCAAAAGATTTGAGAGGAAAAAAATAATTTTCTATTTTCTGTAACACTGTCAGATGAAAAATATACATCTTTTCCCTGTGTACTCACTCAAGTTTTTTCTATCAATTCACAAATTAGAAACATTTTATTTTTTAAACATGAAAATGGAAATGTAAGTTTACACATCTTGCTTTCATCCCCCTTCAAACTGACAAAGGACTCAAAAGTAGACAGAATGACCTACTTAATATGTTGTGCAAGTTTCACTTTCCTTATGACCCACTAAGAAAATGGCACAGCATTGTAAGGATAAGAATGACAGTATTGCATTGAAATCGTACTGAAAGATGTATTCTTCAATAAGAAGCAGATAACCTATTAGTGAATGTATGAGACAGTTTGAGGCACCATGAAAAAAGCAAGGAGTATTTAAAAGCTAGACTGCATGATTTAATTGTCTAAATCATCCTAGGTTCCGTGAGGACATTCACAGGATGGGACCTTTCATTGTTAGCATATCCACTACTTCATGCTGCAGTGCTGTTACTGATTTCTTAAAATGGGACAGAAATGTTTGTGCAGGGGTGAGTGCAGTTTACTCCTAGCCATATACTTGCTAAACTTTCTAGTTGTGTGAACTACCTTTCTCGTTTTCTAAGGGTTGTTGTGCCTAGCCATCACTACTGAAGGAAATTCAGCATCCTGGGAATACAAAGGTATTGGTAAAGACAAGAGTGGATAAGAATACTGATGCAACTACCTTGAAAGTAACTAAACTAAATGGGCTTAAGCCCAAATTCACCTCGTGTCCAAACTACTTAGCTAGAAGCCAAAGCTCAAGCTTTGGCTAATTTACTAAATGCACACCTATCTGCAACAAGGATGGGCCAGAGAGGCAGTGTGTACCTCGGCCATTCTGTCCCTTCTGCCTTGCCACCATGTCATGCAGTCAGCATCAGACAGACCAAAGGGTCCTCCACAGAATTCAAATGCTATGTCCCCAGAACTGCTAGATTTCCCAGGCAGCATGAGTTCCCTTTCACATTATAGCAGCAGTCATCTGGCTGTACACATCATGCATTTGGTAACTGGGCTATATACAGCTGGGCCAGGTTGCACCTTCCCTGGCAAATCCTTTCCTATGGCAACCCCAGAAGAATCAAAATCAAGTATCAGTTTTTCTGATGGTCATAGTAAATATGCAGCATAAACTTGCCCCACAAGGGGCAGGCCAGGGCAGGATTTGAGGGGCTTCTTTTTAATATGTTCCATTATAGGGGTAGAGAAAATTCACTAAACCCATACAAATGAACTCCAAAAGCAGTAGCAAAGATGCTGTGGAGCAGATGTATCTGCTACTCAAAAGTAATAAGGTCCTCAGGAGTATCCCATGTCTATCTTCTCATCTCAGAAAGATGTTTTGATGTAACAGCAAGCTTGCCCAAGCATCTGAAACACCATCTTGAAAGAATTTTGCCAAAACACTTTGGAAAAACCTTTGGTCTACACTAGAGGAAAAAATTTCCCCACTTATGCAATTCTGTCTTAGTCTAAATATAAGGTAGATAGTTCATGTCAGTACTGTACTTTGGCATAAAATAAAACAAATCTAAGAGAAGCATATTAAGTACTGTACCAGTAATAACTGCTATGGTAGAATCATCTTTGCCAGCTTCTTGAAGCGCTTTGATAATTTCTCTGTACATCTGCATAAGAGGAAAATCAACAAAATTCAACCGAGATGCTGCACAAGACCATAAAAAGAAGATTCACACTGACAACAAGGAACTTGAGAGACAGTTTAACTAGGTCCATTTAGGTATGAAGAAAATTTCAATACACAGAAAGTTAAGTATTGCATTTGAGGTACTATTTCTGACCATAAAGACATGTGCTCACAATACTCAGACTTAGAATGCAAATCTCAGGGTCAAAATAAGGTCCTTGGAAAATAAACATTAACTGGAAACAGCTAATTTTAAAACCTGCAAAGTAGTCTAAGTGGGCAAAATAATATATTAAAGAATTAGCAGCAGTGGGGTGAAACCCCTATTCTAGTATCTCTGCAGTTGTGAAATAGGATGATCACGATATTTCCAACAGGATAGATTTCCTCATGGAGATAGCTATGGGAACAGGACTACTATCTAGACATACACACAACACTGCTAAGCCAAAGTAGGCTGCACACATGTTATGTTGTAAGCAAGGCTACAGTCAAATCTTGTCTGCACAAAAGAAGCTAGTCTTCCTGCAGTTTGCCATTTTAGTTTAGCACAGACCATAATCTGCCCTAATAAGTTTGGGGGAAAAAAAAAAAAGAAATAGAAAGATTAAAAAAAAAAGACACAGAAAAGCCCAATCTGTAAAATATTAGCAGAGTTAGCTTTTGTACTGGATCTTCCTTAGTTCACTGGAGTCAAGATACTAAGCCCTCATCAAACTCACACCATCATGCTTCAGTCAGTTCTGCTAAACCTCTAGCAACGATTCTTGAAAAACTTAAGTAGCTTACCCAGGAAACAAAAAAAATCAATAACCCTCCCAAGTCAATTTCTTTACCTTATGATTGATAGCATTTTTCCTTTCAGGTCGGTTAAACATTATCTTTGTGATATTGTTTTTGGTGGTAACTATTATGGTTTCATAGCCGTCATGTCTGCTCTCTTCTGGAGAAGCATCTTTTGTCTGGCCAGCAGATTCTGCAGAGATCAGACTTGAGACAAGTTCAGTGTATTTCTGTCTAGCACTATCCTGTAATAAAATAGAATAAAACAAAACAAAACAAAACCACACGTACAAGGTTATCAAATGCTGGAATCCAAATCACTTTGTTATGCTATTCATAAAATAGGTACCTATGAAAAAAAGAAAAGGGGGAGTGTGCTTCAGGACAAAATAAAAACAAAATCTCAATCAGAAAGTATGCTATTTGAGAAGGGGACAACGTTGTATTTAAACACTGTAGATCATGCTTAAAGCCAGCTAGAAAGCAGCAGCAGCAACAGATCTGCAAAATGAAAGTACATAGATGCTGGGATAATGATATTTATTTTGTTGGAGAACTGCCTCCATCCATGCCTAAGATTACCTGAAAGACCTTTGTCATAATCCCAGAATTTACATGCTTCTGTGGATCTTTTGTTTCTGCTTTCCAGTTGGACATTTCTCCAACAGAATCTAAAGTTTTATTTATTTATTTATTTTATTTTAGAACATATGTGTTGCTGAAATTGGTCCATGGCATTTTAAAATTGTTTGAAGACACTAATTATGATTTAGCACAAACATGATGTACAAAAGCTTACAGAATCCTGCCTCCTTATTTCTACAGAAAGCAGAGATTTAAAGGAACTCTAAATTCTTGCTTTTTACAGCCTCTTTTCTTGAAAAGATAATATACTTTGAACACTTCTGTAACCTCTAGCACATGAAATTGTCTATTCCCTCTCTACTACAACTTCAAGAGCAAATTCTTTTCCTTAAGTGTTTCTCGGCTATTCCTAAAACAAAACAAACAAAAATGCAAAACACATTCCAAAAAGCCTCCACAAATCTTTACCTTGCTCCTACTCTTCCTCAGAAACCCTCCCCAGTGAGATCCTGGCCTCGCTGAATTCCTTTCATACAAGAATATATTATGCGCATGAAATTATCCACGCAAGTTTAATACAAAACAAAACAAAAACAAAAAAAACCCACCCCTATCCTGTATTAAGTAATATCTTTAACCACAGAAACTATTCCTGAACAAGAGGCCTAATGTAGTAGTGACAGAGCTGGTTTGTAAACCAGCTTTCCTTCGTTTGCTAGTAGCTGAAGAAACTGTGGTAGGTATGTGCAATGTCAGACTTCTGAGGGTCTGCATGGAAAGAGAACACTTACATAACTTTGCATCTATATTCTTCCTGTGTGCTTCACTGGAAATAAAGACTTCTCTAAAGGTTAGGAAAGGTATCAAGAATGCCAGGATATACTGAGCAAGAATGAATAGAAGCTCTCAATACATCATTTTTATAGCCGCTTTTTTTCTAGTCTTTTAGTCAGTGGTATGAGAGACCAACTTCTTAAAACAACAGTTATCAAAATCATGCTGGATTCACAGCTTTGTTCTCTGTTGTAAGAAGTCATAAGAAGTGACGCCTCAATCCATCTTTCTTAAAGGGAACAGCAGAATACAATATAATGTGAAAAACTATTTTTATTGAAAGTCACTGTATATGTAAGACCTCTTACACCGACACAAGCTGTTAGTGATAACTTAAATCTAGGATTTCACAGTAAAAAAAAAAAAAAACAACTCAAAACTCTTAAGTAGTGAAATGACTGTAGAATGCAGTGAGAACATTTTGGTGTCTGAAGCAGAGTCACTCAACTAACATGGGATATGTTTAGACATCAGCCATTCATTCACAGACCAGGCACTTCAAGACAGAGTTTAGCCAAGTGAAATTGTAAGTATTGTCACCTGAGACAAATTGCCAAGAGAATTCCATGCATCCCATTTGGCTTTCTTGACAAAGTCCAGCATACCTGGCTTTGGAGAATTGCAGGGACCCTCAGTAGCCTGAAAAGAGAGCGAAACAAACTTATTTAAACCTCCGGTTACAGTACAGGTGCTTTGGTAGAAAAAAGGTGACGACTGTTAGGACTGTTACGCGATCACGATACAGAATTCAGCTCTGAGACAGAAGGAATTCCTAGCGGTCAGGCAATATTCAGACACTTCACATACCATGAAACTTCCAATGTCTGCTGTTTCCTAACACCTGGTGCTAGGCCTTCAGACATACCTAACCAATATGAGATTCATTTCCACGACAACCATGCGTGTAGGTTCTCAGCAACTTATCTCAAAATTGTGGCATTTTTATCTTTAAAAAGAAAGTTTAAAACTTGTAAGTTGTGTGAACAAAGAAACCACTGGATAAGAGCTATGAAGTTGGATCTCACTTCAAAGTTAGCCCTACTATGAGCAAGGGCATTGGACCAGTAGACCTGCAAAGGTCCCAGTTATCCCAAAGAATTTTATGATCAATTTTCCTGAAGAAAAAGTACAGTATCAGAGAGATATTTAGAGTGGGAGGTGAGAAAGAAAGGATACACTTATGAGCTCATTATTATTAATTACTGAAATTACCTGGAACAGTCTGCTATCTTTAAGTTTTTATTTTAAGGAGCAATTGCTTGCCTTCTTCAGCATAACAAGCCACAGCCTGTATTGACCCTGCAGCCAAGCTTGATCCACAAATGCTTCCCCAGATACCCAGTACAAATATCCTCAAGGACAACTATTTCTACATAGGTCTGCTTCCACGTGTAGTAAAGAACAACCTTTGCTTGGCATCAATGTGGGAGAACAGTTTCTTGAATTAAAAACAAAACAAACAAAAAAGCTTGCCACACCCACAAAAAAATCAACCTTTAAATATTAATGTCATTGTATTACAGGACCAGCTGACTGACAGTAGATGCAACAAATTTAAGAGGAAGCATGTGGCATTCTCTTTTTTTCCTGGGCACAAGCAGTTTTCCTGTGCTGCAGCAATATATGCTACGTTATATGGAAGGCATCACAAAATGGATGTCATTTGGCTCTATTTCTTAGAATAACCGTTTATATTCAATTCATGGTTTATAAGATGAAATAGTTCTGGCTGCACTCAGAATTCAGGAAGAGTTTGAGGGACCAGAATTTCAAGAATATAATTTGAGCACTTGAAGAGATTTTTAAGACAATACATTTGAACAACCTGTATTTTAATAATATATTTTACCCATCCCCTCAGATTATAAATCCCTCTTAAGAAAAAAAGTAAGTTAAGCCTACCTGTTTAAACAAAGCATAGAGCTTCAACTTAGTTTCATTCCCTGGATCCTTTTTCAAAAGCTTCAGTTGTTCTTGAGCCTTTTCAAAGTCCTTATGGCTGACTTGCATGGTGGCTGCAGTCATGTGCAGGTGAACTGCTGGAATGCAAACAGCTTGCCTGTTAGTAAGTGAGAAAGATACCATTAACTGGTTTTTGTTTAAGACTAGAAAAGAAACAAATATGCTGCTTTTTAAGACAAAATAAATGCAAAACAGTAAATATTTTTACCTGCTCTGATCAAAACAACAACAAAAAAGCAAGATACTAGAAATTACAAGAAAGTTGCTTTAGTTCAGCTGCAACATAATTAACCTTTGGAGATATAACACTAGCTCTCTAGTATGTAAAGTGCTAGATTCAATGCTGCCAGATGACAACAAATAAACCATGCAGTAATATAACAGATGATCGTATACAGACCACTAAATGGCAGTAGTGGTAAACTAATGTTTTGCTCTTTCTAGAATAAATCAGAGTCCTACAGGTTATGTTCATGACAAACAAATACAAAATACAGAATATATATATATATTTTTTAAATCTCTGTATACAACAGTAACAGCTTTATATGTCTCTGAGTATGCAGAGTATGCAGCTTGTCTGTTTTTTTTGTCATCTTTACAAATTTGAGTGCTTCTGTCTCAAAGTACCGTAATCTAAAGGCCTCATTCTCCAAGGAGGGCAGCACAATTGAAGACCAATTTCAAAATGTACTTTAGAAAGGGACTGTCTGTAAAACATCCTATAGACTTATGAAATTAGAGTTGGCCTGAATACTCTGGGAGAAGAGCTTTCCATCAGAAAAAAAGTAACTCCACCAAAAAACAAAACAAAACAAAACAAAACAAAATAACAACCCAACCCTGTAATGCTTTGTAAACGCAGGCTTACTTCAACAAAGTTTGGAATCAAAAGCAAAGTAGTCTAAGAACTTTGACTTGTTTCAATATGGCAAAAGCACGCTGTCTCAGCCTTCTTTGGTTAAACTGCAACATATGTAAGTATATTTACTATTTTAAAATTGTTAGCATTTTATGTATCAATGTTTCTTCTCTATGTTAGTGAAAACAACAAAAAACTTTTCCCATTCTAATTTACGGACACAGCCGTCATATTAGAACATCATACAATATAGATTTCATAAACAGTCACATTTGAAAAATTAATGATAATCTCAAACACAGACTTACAAAATGCTTAATCATTAATTTGTTAGCATTTCAGTTACAGAACCATAATTTTAAAATCATACCTATCACGAAAATTCTGCCATTTTATAAGCACATAACGAGAATTTCACAGAAATTCAGAAGTGCTGCCTATTTGCATGAGGATACCAAAAACATCATCATTGCTCTTATTAAATGAAATTTATTTTCTGTTGCAAGACTAAAAAGTGCAGGCAAGAAGTGTGAAGAATGCCAACTACGTGCAATTAATTTTATCACTCTTTCATTTCATGCAGATACAAGGTTTTAATTGTCTTGTAAAAATGTTTGGAAGATCTACTGGTTTTATGTCCTGTTACAGCCCTTCTGTATTAATGAAATCCAAGCTCCTGGTATTTACTTTTTGGGGGCTGCTGAGTCTGAATGACAGAAAAGGAAACAATATTTTCTGTTATATACAGAAAACAGCATTGCAAAGGTATGCCTTCAATGATTAAAAAGAAAGAATTCCAGTATCTGCTTCAAAATATTATGCCATTAAAAAGAGATCTATCCAAATAATACAAAATGGAATAGGCTATCAAAAAAAGGCAGTGGGCACAGCAAGTCTGTTTACTTCAGTTGATCAGCCTTTATTAAAACAGCAGTGAGCCCGGACAAATGTGGGTTAACCATCTGCCAGCTGAACCAACATTCAGGCAAACTGATGTGCTTGGAAGACTGTGTCAGGGTTTAACAAGTTTATCCCCTACCCAGCTGGGAAGCTATTCAGTTAGCCCGTGGACTTCACATCCTGCATCAATACCAGCACTTTAACAGGAAAAAGTGTGCCCACACTGACACAGACACAAGTGTTTGAATACGAGGTTTCTTTGCGTGGTCTGTCCTGAGGTCACAGAACACGATGCTCACTTTCAGATCCTATCCCCAAGTGTTTCTGAAGTCACGTTTACGGGAAGAAGAAAATGAGAGTGCAAGAAGACAATTTTTATTTTTAATTTTAAAATTTTTTTAGCCATGTTTGAAACTACTTGAATGCTACTGTTCCCAAGATGATCTGTGTATGTAGTACAAATTTTTTTGATTTGGGTTTACACCATGTTTGACAATCCTGGCTTCACTATAGCTTGACTCCAGTCACACAATGCTTTAGATATTCTAAATAGACTTTAAGAATCTGTTTAATATACAATCTGATAGCGACCATATTTTTGTGACCATAAATGAACACAAGTTGAGGATGGGGAGAAAGGAAAGGCACAGCAGCCAGTCTGAAAGTATGTACACACATACAGTCAAGGTTAAGGGAATTTTGGATTTGGCTGGACACGAGTACTCTTCTTTGTTAAGGACACAAAGTGGACAAGTTAGAAGAGGAGGAGCAACCAACTAGGTGAATAAAAAAAATCTGGCTGGGGAGAAGTGGAACGATCTTTCAGTGAGTCCAGACTCAGAGCTACACTCCTTTGCTGTCTTGGTTATATCCAGTTTTACTTCTCAGCAACAATTTTTTGTGTGTGAAATAAGTCATCTAGCCACCTCAAATATCCTGTCTTTCATTGTTTTCTTTTTCTTTTTTCTTCCTTACCCACTGGTTTGTAATAGGAGATTGTGCAACTTAGCTGCTTGTTAAAGTCTGGTTATAAAAAAGCCCTCTTCTCTCTAGCTCTTTCCTACTACTTTTAGCTCAGATCTCTGCAGGGTATCTATGATTCACTCCTTTCTCTATGCCTTCTGATCTCAGAGGACACTTACTGTACAACAGTGACAACCACCAGTTCTCAGGCTAAGCTGACTGCTACTATTTCTCTATTAAAATAACAAAGGATGAAAACGCAAAGGAAAAATTAAGTTCTTTCACACTTTACTCTTCTTGGGCAGGCCCTTGTCCTTCGGAGGGCCACACAAACGGCAGGAACAGAGCTCCTGGGCCCCAGGCTGATCACACGAAGAGCGAGGAGATGACTGACGGCCTGCCAGCACCCACCAGCACGGCCGTCACTGCGACCACACAGCGACACGACCCCCGGGACAGAGGAGCGGCAGAGGCTGCCCTAGCGCACCACGGGGCGAACCCCCGGCCTCCATCCGCTGCTCCCTCGCTGTGGCACCGGATCCTTCCGACTCCCCTTAGCGAGCAAATCCCTGCCTCCTTTCAGTGGCCTCACTCAAACTGCACAAGGCTTTGCCGAAACCTGGAACCTGACCTATAAACTACCGGTGGCAAACCTGCACTTGTTTCAATCCGAGCAGAAAAGATGCGTAGGCAAGGGAATCAAAAAACCCGCCGTATTCCCCCTTCTCATCTACTCACTGCGAAGGTAAATTTTCTTCGTCACCCTGCACTCTGCAGGCAATTAGCTACCAATGCCCTGGCTGCGACAATTCGCTTTCCTTGTGCTGGCACCCATGGAGGAGTGGTGAGGGCCAGAGAGTGAGAAACAAGGACTCACAACTTGGCAGAGCAGCCACACCGTCCACTACTAACGCCTCCATGCTCCTGCAAGATCTTTCAATTTGTACTTCACAAGCTGTACGTTCTGAAAAAAGAAATAAATCCTGAGTATCACTGCCTGAACTTGCATCATCCAGGCTGACAATCGTATCATATTTATTCCCTTGCCTCGAATATCTGCTTGTTCCTGTTTGGTCACTTGTATCTTGCAGTCCTGCCATTCATCCTGTTCTCTGTACTCGTTCATGTAAACGTCTCTTATCCTGATAAGCATTCAGATATAGGGCTCTTAATTAAGATCTTATAAGACAATTACACTGAAAATAGTTTCTCACTGTTTAAATGATTAGCAAGGACTGCCAAGCCTGTTAAAGAGAGGGCCTCTCATCACAGTGTAGTTCTGTTCCTTGTATAAGGACTTCTATACATTTAAAAATGCCAACTTTTTGTAAAACACTGGCTGCTCACTTTCTAACTTTTAAAGCAACTTAGCAGTTTGCTCATTAAAACACTAAAAAAGGGATCTAAAAGACCTCTTTGCATACTAAACATCAGACACGCTCAGCAAAACAAAGGAATGGATATACCTGAACTCCATCTTCCCTTTTCTTAATAAAGGTTTTCTTTTAAATGGTAGTAGTTCCTGGGAAAATAAAGCACAGGCAAAAGCAGTTAAAAATCCTGTTAGGATTAAAAGCAGTGGGTGGAGCTAGAAACTCATGGATTTTAAGCTCCTGACAGAACTGGAAAATGTTCATTTCGCATTACTGTAACTAGCTTTAGGGAGACAGGAAAGAAAAAGAATAGGAAGCGTTATCAGACAGAAGTAAGCAGTACATTCCACTGTCACGTGGGTGAATCCTAGGACATATGTTTAATATGAAATGTGGGTATCTCTTCTATGTTATGTATAATACTTCAGATAATGTATGTGACATCTCTTCTTTGCCACGACTGCTATCACAAGGTGCTGCAATCTTTTGCATCACTCTTTCCACACATTCCTCACACAGAACAGTAAGCAGCACAGTAACCACCTGTTGCCATTTCACCTACACCTCGCATTAGTTACATCATCATAAAATGGCAATATTTCCACTGGTGTTCTTCCCACCTAGAGAGAAAATGAAACAAAATACTGTTTTGCTGCTGCTTGTACAGAAAGAGTTGTGTGGGTTTCGTTTTTCCAAACAAACAAAAACAACGACGAAAACGAAACCAAGGATACAAAACAAGCAACTCCCACATCCCCCAAGGTGCTAAGCGTTTGGTTATAAGCTAACACAAACTTCTGGTTGTGTTCCTTTCCAGAGTCCCTGCAAAGAGGAGACGGCAGCGCGTTCTCTAGCCCAGCCCACCACAGTTCCTAAGATGCCAGACAGAGCCCCAGCTATTTGAAAAGGTACGGGAGTCCAAAACTCACCCTGAGGTGAGTTTTCCCTCGCTGGGAAAAGAAGTGGCACCTGACAGTGCTAAACCAGAAGGAAAAGCCTGTGGTTGGAGCAACCATTCCTCCTCCTCTGCTGCTGGAGGAAAAAGGAGCGTTGTGTGTGGGGTGGATGGTTCATATATGCAGAAATCCCGGGCAGAACTTCTTCTGGTTGTAGAAGCAAAGCAACCCTCTTTTTCTTTACGTCACCCCGTTGCAGGCTTCTACGCACACTATTTCTTGTCATACACTCCAGCTTTTTTATCACTTTCCCCCCTCACCCTGTGGAATTACTTTGTTTCTAAATTTCTATACCTCATGAGTGTCTATCAAGTGAGTATCAACTCTGTTACAGTATTCTGTGGGACATGTAGGTGGAAAGCAGCATCCCTTCAAGTTGTACAAGCACTTTCCTACCAGTAGGAGTTCTGTGGTAGGTATCACAGCCTCACACTAAAGAACCCTCAGCTTGGCCGTTTTTACACTAACATAAACACGTAACTTCAGCTCTTGATTTCTCGTCCTGTCCTTTCAAGTTTCATCTCTTGGGAGAGAGAAATGGGAAATGGGAAACGTGGAGTAATCGTATCTGACACATGAACATCTTCCTTTGCAGGTTCTGACATCTTGAAAAAGCCTTCATCTGCTTCCACAACTACCTCACGTAAAAACTCCACTTCCCCTCATGTGTGTGCATCTCTTTCAAGAGCCTCTGCTATTAGTAAAAAAACAAAAACAGTTCAGAGCACAGACCCATGAAATTCTGTCTTCATTCAGAAGATGGAGAAGCAGAGACTGCCTCAAACAATATTGCCTGTTCAAATTACAGTAACTGGTACATTTTCCAATATCTAGCAACTACAAAAGAAGGAAACAGTTGAATGAGTTGCTCCTTTGAGGGGGGGAAAAAAAAAAAAAAGACTTTTAATTCTACCAGCTTTTATACATTGCTCACAACCAAAAAGCCAACTCACTTGCAGCAACTACCGCATGTAAAGCAGCCTGTACTTCTCCATGAAGGTTCACAGGCTCTCTCTGTGAGCCGTGGGTAAGCCCTGTGTTGCTGTCACCTGCCAGCACGCAGCACGGCAGCAGGTTGGTAGCAATGCAAGTTGCAGCAGGTTAGCAGCCGGAGTTGCTTGCTTTCTTCTGCGGCAAGAACCAACGCGCAGCTCTCCTTGGTAAAGCTACGCTACCGTTCACCAGGCTCCTGCAGAGATCTGTGGGAACAAACTCATCACCTCTTGGACCAAAACCCAGTAGCTTATGAAAGTCTTATCAACACCAAAGTTACTCTCTCGAACAACACATTTGGTTTACTTGGTGAAATACAAGGTTTTATTAACCACGGTGATAATATGGAGGTGTTAATGACTCAGTAGACAGAATTCAAGTCCAGTTTTCTTAAAACCCATTAAAAAAACCCTACCCTCCCTGTTCTGCAATCAGAGTCCTTGGTAATCCTCCACTATCCTGTGGCTACTGTGGAATAACTAAGATGTATTCCTATCAGATTATAGGAATACTTCTAATGTTCTGGTATTTCCAATATACCTAGCTAGCAGGAAAGATCACTGCAAATACTCTACAACCAATTCACTTACTGCTGTTTTAATAAACAGAAAGAAATGAAAGTCAAATTATTTCCTCCTTTACATTTGAACACTTCAATAGTTGTTCTAAACACGAGTTTGGTGTACAAATCCTTATCAGCTTTTAATATTTTACCCTCCTACACTATTTTGACATATAAAAACTAGAAGATAATGATGTGTCTGCTGGCAAATTGAAGTGCTGAATCACTGTTGTTTAGTGTAAGTGGCTCAGCTGCGCTTGATGGGATTTTTTTCAATCTTAAAGAATAGCTGAGAATCAAAGATCTAGATTACCATTCACTGAGATCTCAAACGGGCTGCTCTTTGTGCTCTGTACAGGCATGGTTAATTTTCTCTCATCACAGCTGCTGGGAGGGAAACTGGGATCATCTCCTGAAATCTCTGTAAGAGCTTTTTCTCTCCAGCAGACTTTAAGTTAACTGGATGTGGTGAGTGACAGAAACACCAGAGGATTTCCCGTACATCCTTAGTCCGTGTAAAACATCTCTCCCAGCAGGAAGATTTACAGGCAGATATCCTCTGAAACACATTTGAAATTCATACACATGAATGTTAGCAGAAAAATACATAGCTGCGACACTCATCCGTGTGACGTTTGGCGAGAATCGAAGTTTATTGCTGTATTTGGAGACGAACAAACTCAAATAAGTTCTTTGTACATCCAAGGTGACTTTCTAACAAAACAAATACTCATGATGATTTTGCTGCTAATGGAGAGGAAAGAGCCATTTTTTATTTGGCTTCTGGGGACAAATCTTGCTGACTGTGTGGAGAGCAAGGAATTGTGCTGATCGGTGTTAATGGCTTTTGGCCAAGGCAGCTAGCTTTCTGACAAGGACACAGCCAGCTACCGAAGCCTCCACCTGCATTAGAAAATCCACCAACACTACTGCTAGTCCAGCTGAACCAGCGAACGAAGACCAACGGCTTGTCTGAAGCTTACTTTCCCACGTGCATCCCCGACACCGAGGTGCGGTAAGGACAGACACAAAGAACACTGAACAAGCTGTATGACAATAATGAAGCTGTATTTGTCAACAGCTGATGCTGTCCAAATCCAGAATTCTTTCAGGTAATTTAGAAGTAAACATATTAGATCTAAACACAAAGTAGTACACTGCTTTTCGTTCTGGCACTATTTCTGGAACTCAAAACCAGACAAACTTATAGGTGTCCTGTAAAGACGCAGGGCAATTTATTAATAAAAACCCAATGGTGACTTGGATTTAGAGCTAGAGTTCTCTCATATATGTAAGACTTGTATATACATTTTTGTCACAGCAGAATTTACAGCTTCTGAATGAATAACAACGGTATTGAAAAGTCTTACCAATTTCCAACTGATACATTTCTCTTTAGATACCCTCTGTAATATTTACCTTGCTCTTTCTTTGTTTCACCAGAGAACTCAATGAGGTTGTAGATGTTACACACTACTAATTCTTGTGTTCAAAATAAAACACTGAGAATGTTAGTCACAGAAGTGAAAATGACATACATTCCAAGTGAGTTCAATTCCTGTCTCACTCGAACTCTGTAGAAAGCTTAAACCTGAGCATTTCGAAGGCTGCACCTACAGCAGTAGCTCCCAAGACAGAGGTCAGAAGCTCACGTTGGATCACGGCAGCTACGAGTGGGGATGCAATGTGCAGAGAGCCCCACTGGCTCATGCTGGCTTTATGGGGATTATGAAAAGCTACTGGTCTGGGAAAGTGGCTGACAACCAAAATAGCTTGGAAGTTCTCGCCCAGAATAAGTGTGTGTTTCATCAGGCATCTTACTGAAAATGAAGAAAAATGACACAAAAACAACCAAAAACATTCTTCTGTTTCAGGAACAGGGTTGCTATGCTGATGTGCTGAAGCAGTAAGCATTTTACAAGCACATATATCATGGCATAGAATAGCAGTGTATTCAAAATAAAAAATTTACTCCATTTTAATACCACACTATGAACCTAATCCTCAAAAAATCTTTCTTAACCCCAGTTAAGAACTGAATCCCCTCTACTCAGCACCGGTGAGGCCATGCCTGGAGCACCGTGTCCAGTCCCCGGTACAAGAGAGAGATGGAGCTGATGGAGAGAATCCAGCAAAGGACCACGAAGCTGATTAAGGGGCAACTCTGTATGGTTTCCTTCTCCAACCTAACCTTATTTTCTGCACAGGAATAAGATCACTGGGGGAAAAAAAAAAGCGGGGGCGGGGGGGCCAAGCTACCATGAGCTATGTAGTCAGATAGCACTGAGGGCAAAGTTGTGTTTACTTGTTTCTAAACCAACACACTGATAACTTGTATTTAATCTCTGATTAAAAGAGACTTTAATCATTGACTGGATCGCAGAAACTTCCACTTGGAGTACTCCACATTATCAGTTAAAGAGGTGGCTTTCATACGTATAGGAAAATAACAACATGACAAAACATTACACAAGTTCTTTGGATTTCAGCACAAAGGCAATCCATCTATGTACTGAATTTACTGCTGTCTAGTACTGTTACACTTTTTGTACGTATTTAGGCCAACATGAAAGCCAGTACCAGAACAAAATAATAAAGTTATTCATTCTGTAATAAAGCTTATGCTCTCCTTTCCATGGCTGACTAACCTGCATTACTTAAGACTGGTCATATTAAAACCACTAGCTGATTAAATACTATTCTGACAATTTTAACAATGATTTTTTCTTTGCTATCGTTGCGTTCAGTGAGAAATGACTACCACCAGGGTAATTTAATAACCAGGATGTTGGCATGCTATCAAGTTGTTTCATTTTGCTTTTACATGTTAATCAATGCCAGACGTCCCCAAAGCTAAACAAATAGCACTACTTATTTAGTGACTTAAAGCCTGAATTTTGATGGAAAAATGACGCCTTCCAGAACCCATTCCAAGAGAACTTTTCCTTCCTCTTTTTTGGTGGAGCATGTAATACTGCATTACTTGGCAATGATTTCTATTTCTTTGTGAAATAAAGGATAGTTTAACAAGACCTTTAAAATCTCAGCTGACAGTTTTTGCTGGAGTTTACTGATTACAGTCTAAATTTTATTATAATGAACTTCCAGGGAACCTGAAAAACGTTCACTGTAATCAGTGTGCTCGTCACAATAGAAAGGCTCCATCATTTACTACATCAGAATAATGAAGAAACATCCAACCTGAACTGAATATCAACATATACGATATTTAGGCAGATTACTTCATTTTGATCAAGATTTAAATTATTTTTTCAAAAACAGAACAGTCAGGAAATAGGGGAAAAACAAATATTCATATACTGAATACAATAATAGAGTAGAAAAGAGAAGAGATTGACATAGCCAGTTTAATCTTCCATATGTGTTTAATTGATAACTACTGGTGAAACATTCGGGTTTTACTTGGGTGTTATTATAAATGGAGGGTAGCTGTAAACAAGGTTCATTACAACGAATTAAGTCTGCGTATCAAGCCCAGGTAGAACATCATATTTTGCACTATGAAGTCTGAATTCCCAATACTCAAGTATTTTTCATTCCTTACTATGTGCAATGTTCCAAAAATGTTGTTAGAAATAAACAGACCAATTTCCTGACACCTTGGCTTTATATTAACTGTGAACTGTCAAATCAATTATAGTTGGTGAGCTTGCTGCTCTGCATGTTAACTGCTGCGTGTATTTCTGTACAAAACGGTTTAAGAGGGTGCTTAAATAAGGACCTATGTTTGTTGAGATGCTTTTCTGGACAACTGCTCAGTCATTTCACCACTGCCCTTTGCCTTTTAAGTCATGTTTGTAAGCCAGCACATGCAAACAAGATACAGTAGCCCAAACAATTCACGTTAGTATCTGCAGGAAAAGCGTGCCATTAAGAGGTCCCCACGCAGCAGCCGCTGCCGCTGAGACCGAGTTGCTCCCTGTGGCCAAACCTGGGAGACAGAAACGGGACACAACAAGGGATGCCACCGCGCCGACTGGTCACCTCCAGGATGGTAACAGCCTCAAAGAGGTTTTCTGCAAGGCGAAGCTTGGATGCGCTCTGGGTGTGCCGGCACCTGCAATTAGCCCCAAATTAGCCTCCAGCCTCCTCACCAGAGGAGTCTCCTCATAGCGCACTGCCCCAGAGTAAAGACAAAACCCTTGGAGCTCTTCCCCGAACTTTACGTCTGTCTGGCTTAGCTTACACGACGGGAGGGAGGGCAGAAAACAGCCATGAGGACTGCAGGAAGAGAAAGGGAAACGGTGCCACCTAAGCCACTGGTGGAGTGACAGCTTTCAAGGGTTGTAATAGCCTGCTTTGCCGTAAATGTATCAAAGGGCCATTGATACGATGATCAAAGAACGCAACCGTGCTACCAAATAAAGGATAAGCAATCCAGAAAGGGGGTTCAGTTATTTCCCAGACAGAAGGAGAAGAAGGCTGCAGAGACTGAATAAGGACTGTTGCGTATTATGCTGGGACTTTGTGCCCAGTACTGCAAGCGCTGTGCTGAGCTCCTCTGTGTGGGTGGGCTGTAAACCTGCAGATGCCTGGTCACGAGATGATGCTGGGAAGCGAAGGAGAGACTTGGGACACTGTTCAAGAGCCAGGATGGAAGTGAACTCTAGCCCTTAGGCTGCTGCCTCCCAGGCTGAAGAGCAGATATTGCAGTAAAGGCGGATTTACTGGGAGGAGGAAGTATTCCAGGCATCTGCAAAGATCAATAAGGCCACATAAGCAAGAAAAAGCCAAGAGCTTAAGGGAAAATTAACTATTTTTCAAGGCTCTTCAGTGTTGCTGAGAAATAAAAGAGTAGTTCATGGAAAGCTCAGTCTTTGATAGGACCTGACCTCCTTTAAATTTGCTGAGAGAACTGTACCAAGAAACAGGCAAGGTTGCTGTTGGGGCGTGCCTACATTACTGTCTCAGTTTGGATCAGGAGGGTGTTCTTGGAGTAAATCTCAACGTTGTTTCCAAGTCCACTCCCCTGGTTTCTGCTGCAGAGCTGTCTCGCACATACGTGGTAGATTCCTCCTAGATTAAATGATCTCAGATGTCCTCCGGCTGCTAACAGGCATTCAGTCCTAGGATTGTGCTACAACTAGTATGAGGTAAACCCTCAAAACAAGGCTCGCATGGACGCAGGCTCCCACCAACAGATGTTGGGCTCCTACTAGTCTGCCCAGCAGTCGATGCAGATACAGCCTGCCTCACAGCAGTGCAGCTGTGGGGCCTCCAGTCTTAAACAGCTGGATGTAAAGACTGTCGGATGGGTACAGCCTCATGTTCTGAACGTGCGTCTTTGTCGGCCTCCCCTCCTCAGACAAATTCAAATGGCAACAATTGCATATCGCGACGAGGAAGGACGAGACGTGGGCACGTGGGAGATCTTGCCTATGGAACTCACAACTCCATACCTGGAAGGATTAAGAATGTCCTCTTCAGAAAACAAAACAACAACAAAAGAAAACAAAACAACACACACAAAAAAAAACCACAAAAAATTGAGAAAAATTCTGGCATTTTGCCCTTATATCTGTATGAGTGTTCCTCTCCCAGTGCTCCAAGGATATGCCTCTTTTTTTTCTAGTTTAGACTGCAAAAAGAGCTTCCTAGGTTCACTGGCGCAGCAAGGCTGCCAGTGTCTTTGATATAATTTTGCTAGTATACCCACCTGGTGTTCATGACCAGATACATCGCACCTTTTTTCTGTATTGCTAAAAGTATTAAGTCATTATTAATATTTAATTATATGACATTAATTCACATACAGAATCTTGCTGTTTCAAACAAATACTAGCCTAATAAAGTCTAGTAGTCCACTTTTTTTGTTTTACAATTTAGAATTGCTTCCCCTGTCTCTCACTGTAACAACTTAGCTATATTAAATTAATATTATTTATCTGTAGAAAAATTGCCTAGAGAGTTCTTTTTTTTTTAAAAATGAAAGCAGAAGTCATGTTGATCACACAATTTGCATTCTCTTTGTTTCTCCCTGTAATTTAAGATGTTCATGTAATACTTCAAAGAATTTCTCACAAAGCTTTGGGAGAAAAATTTTGCAATTCAATGGCCAAACTGCATAAATGACTATAGTTTCCCAGTCAAGATGCACTCGTTCATAATTGAGATACTTAGATGCTTGAGTAAAAGCATTTCACTCATGAAAATGTGCATTATAACAGTTGAATTTGCATGTTGTAACAACCAGAGCATCACTGGTCTTTAACCTACTGATATGATTGTGTCTGCTTCACTATCCTACTCCTGAACTCACTTACCCAGTATCTGTAACACACCCAATGTTTACTTCTCTTTAACTGAGTATTTATTAAGCCATTTCTTATAGGAAGAGGAAATTCTACAAATTGACTTCTTTTGTGATTCTTATTCATATACAAGCAATTTAGCAGTGGGATTTCTCGATTAACCCTTCTCAATAAAAAATAAGTGTCGATCCTGAAATTTTAAGTCTACTTGCAAGTCAAGCCACGTTTTGCTTCACACAGCCCAACTAACACCGAAGATGCACAGCTGCCACAATGCACACTACTGCACGTGACACTTTATTTGGAAACAACGTAAAAGAGATATACAATAAAGGCACACTGCGGGCAACATTACAGCAGTATTTGAAAAGCTGTGCTAAGCCAGAGTACTCTCAGCAGGGAGCCTTAATTAGTTGGACACACAATTACACTCATTTTCGTGGGAGTGACAAGGGGGGAAAAAAAGAAATCAAAACACAGAGTCATGCATTCTTCTGCATATTTCAGTACAGTTTCAGATGTCTTACCCCCAGCTGAACTGACAGTTTCTTTGGTGGTTAAACATTTGCCTCAGGAGACAGAAAAATGAGGGTACAGACCCTGTAAGAGGAAGACATCAAATGCAGGCATCCCACTTCCATCGTGTTCAAACACTTCAACTGGAAGTGTCCACATTTTTAAAGGAAAGCGATCTCCCTGGTCTTACGACGAAAGCAACATCTCATCTTGTGAATTACCCACGGACATACAAGCCAAAGAGAAAACTAATCAAGTTCATTAAGCGGCACAGCAGATGGGCACCCAGTACCTGACCTTGGCAGGTGAGAGATGAGACTGCCCAGAACTGAGGCAAGGGCAGGCATCTGAAGATAGAGAAACTTCACCAAGCTTTTGAGCCACGATGGGAGACACTCAGAGTTCGGGCACTTCCACATATAGGCAGCAGTTTCATAGGGGCATCTAGATCTCAGTTTTGAACTTAAACCATATCTGTTAAACATCTCTTTGAGAGCATCTATGCATTTTAAAAATGGCAGTTCACAGTACGTGAGGACTCTGATGTGAAAATTCAAAAGTAGTTTTGCTTATTTGGCCTCATTTTGCTCCTACAACCTAACTCCATAAAGCACGTACACTTGCACCAAAATCCTCATTAAATTTTTCACATAAAAATCCTCTGCTGTTGGTGGAAGTGCACCTGAGCTTCTCAGCCCATGTTTTCCTCTGCTACCCACACTGGACGGGACTTACACACGCACGGCTCCGTGACACTGCCTGCACCAGAGCCGCAGCATTTCTGCTCAGCCTTGGCTCCCTCCTCTTCTGAGAGCGGCACTGCCAAGGCACAGCTGCTCAGTACCTGCAATATTTACCTTTTTGTTCTGTTTTTAAACTAATACACTTGAAAGATGCCACCAAACTGGACAAGAGGCAACTTTTTAAAGCGGAAGCAAGCAAAGTAAGACCACTGTTCACAGCGTTAGATGTACAGTGAAACATGATGAACCCTTTTAATGAAGTATTTCTTAAGTTGATTCAAAGTTTTTCAATGCAGTAAGAAGACGAAGTGTCGTTTTTGAGTCTAGCATTTGCACATTTGAAATCTGCATCAAAAAAAAAAAAACAACAAGCATGGGGGCGACCGAGGAGGTGGAAGCAAAAAAAACCAGCAAAAGTTAACTTTTGTATTTTGATATGTGCACAGATTCTCATAGAAGGAAAGCCATCAATTATACATATATATCAGAAAAGAAGCAAAGAAAAATCAGCCACTGAAATGGTGAATAACTTCCCTCAGAATTTCCAGCTCCAGTGTCTCCTATGTCAAGAAATTCAAAGGATAAGTTTGCCTCATTGCTGAGGGCTTCATGGGTGATATGAAGACAGAGATATGATGTGTTCTAAAAAAAAGCAGGATGGATTAAAAACTATAAATCCAATTGACCTCTGCATAAGTTATCAGTTAGAAATAAGATATTTTAATTAATATTGCTGGAAGGAGGTAGGTGTGCCCTGACAATTCATGACCGAAGAAAACACATTATCACAATCAAATGTAAGTGATGCATAGGTACACACAGTTCTGTTTTAACCCGTTCTCCATCTTCATGCAAGACCCAGTGAAGGTGAGTTTGGACCTCTTACCACTGCTGGAGCTGTGGTGCTCCATAAGTATGCTAATCATCGTTTTACTACCAGCAACAGTATTTTGTAACGCTGATGAATTGTGCCAAAGGTTACAAACAGCTGAACTGCGCTCCCTCTGACGAGCTGCCACAACTGCAACAGTACTATCATTTGATGTTAAACAGTGCTCTATTTTTGAAAAGGGGGGATCTACAGGTACCACAGATGGATTTTTATGTGAATATTCAGGAAAGGCTTTCACATCATAAGCATGTCTAAGAATAAAGCATCCCAGTAACTATCAGACCAACTGCAAGGCATACAAGTAAAAGAATCGATCAAAGTGGTGCAAACTTCAACCCTGCTTTCAGACATCCTAGTCACACCTGGCATCTATCCAAAGTAAGACTAAAGGAACTTTCCAAGAGGTTTGTTACAGAGATGTCGGTCAAGAAAGACGAGTCCAAGGCTTTGCCTCTACTTATTTTTAATGTAGTGGTACGATTCAGTATACAAGCAACACCTGTAAATAGGTTTTTAATGTTGTCACAGCACATTAACACCGGGGCAGTATTGTTCTGCAAGCCTACGTAAGCTGTATTTTGGAGAAAAGCACCTTTCTTAAATGCTTCTTGTCATGGTGTTAAAACTGTCTTTTCATAGACAGGCATTTTCCCCAGAGAGTTTGTTACCCGGCTTAGAAATTAATGAAATACAGAAAGTCTTTAAAGGCCTGCTGAATTTGTAACTCTGCACGCACCAGAGATATTAATACATCGTTATTAACACAATTATCAGGAGGCAGCTAGCACTGCAACTGGACTATTGCTGTTTTCAAGCCAAAGCACAGAAATAGGAGTCAAACATTAATGCACCCGTTTCTAATTTAAGAAGTGTGGCAGATGTTCTGTGCAGCTTTTCCTGCATCATCACGGCAAAGTGGCTTCAACCCTGTAGAGGAAACACGAGTGTCCCCAGGACCTGCGTCCCGTCAATTTTGGGAAGGAGGAAAAAACAACAAAAAAAGGCAGGATCGGCCAAATGCCTCACCAGGGGAAGTCTCTGGGGTCTCTGCCTTCGAGTTCAGCGGACAGGCTCACGCTCCGCACTCCTCGGGGGGCACAGGCAGCTTGCGGGAGGGGGCCGCAGCGAGGAGCAGGACGCCACACGCGTGTGCTCCCGCGGGACCTCCCCCGGCCCCGCCGCCGCCTGCCCGCGGCCTCCCCCGCCCTCCGGGCCCTCTGGCTCCTGAGAGGGGACGCTTCGCGGCAGGGCAGGGGAAAGACGGCGCCAGGCCCCCGGCTGCAGGGCCGGTGCGCGGGCGATGGGGGCTCACCTTGTTTCGCAGAGAGGCCGCCA
>VXAA01002967.1:711624-772148 GCA_013399115.1 Anseranas semipalmata | reverse complement strand
ATAGTCCTGGGAGAGGAGATGGGGTGCCCCGCAGAGCCCCGGAGCTGTGCCTCGGTGTTTTGCGGCACTCTGAAGCGATACCCGCGGTAGCTGTAGAAAACGAGCTTTTGAGACCAATAATAATAATAATTAACCAGGCTGCGGTGAAAAAGTGATGTGCTAAAAGGGGGTAGCGGAGTGGTGTGGTAACCGGTGCGCATCCTCTCAGCTGTCTCGCTCCTAACGCTGTGGGCACAGCGCAAAGCACAGGAGCGGTCTGTGGAAAAATTATGAACGTGAAACCAGAATTCCCCAACGGGCAAAAGTCATGGACTCAAATCAGCCCCCCCCCAAAATTGCCATGTAACACTGACAGGCCTAATCTGCCCTCAGTACCTCAGGATGGCTGGTGAGGTGCAAAGGTGGGATGAACGGTAGCATCACCCTGACTAACTGAAAGGCAAAAGACATGAGGATTTATTGCCAAGGTTTTGTTTCAGCCTCAGCTCCTGATGGTACATTTAACTTTTTCTTGCCAACGTATCTGCTTGGTGAAAGATGTTTCTGTGTTCTGTCACAAATTGGGAAAGATCTTCCCAATTTGGAGATTCAGCTCTGTCAATCTCCTTTCAAAGCACATCCAATAAGATCATCTTTTAGTCTTGTATTTTTTTTCTCCCCCAAAGTAAACCTATTTAAGACTTTGAGTTCTCCCTTAAGGATAAATGTTTCAAAGCCATTAATGAATTGTGGGGTTCTCGTTTCTTAAATGTTTGATTACAGTTTTCCAAAAGCATACGTACCCATTAGATCATTAATCTAGGATGTTAGCAAACAGGACTAGCAGTCAGGATGTCACTTTTTTCCTCATATTGCCGAGGACGTGATGTGTGGCCCTGGTCAAATCACGCAGGTGACTTTTTCTAACATAGCCTTAGATTTCAAGTATGGGTGTTCTTTTTTTTGAACTTGGTATACCTTGAATTTCACTTAAAATTACAGATCCAAAAGCCTAGCATTTTTCAAATTCAGAGACGACCTTCACTGGTTTGCACCTCAAGCTGACCTACATAAAACAGCTATTTATTTGAGTTTTAACCTCTCAATGGCAATTTCCTTGTCTGCTACACAGGACTGTGAGGTAAAATTAATTCATATTTGTAGAAGGCATTGAAAGCACCCTCCAGAAGGTGGTGTGGTACGTGCTGTCGATGCTATATCCTTTCTTAGCCATAATCAAGCAAAACTCATGGTTTTTAAGTGTGTACCTCAGTAGACAGAGAAAGGGTTTTGAATGCATAAAAACAAACAGTGGGCTAAATTTTGCTCTGAGACACAGGAATGAGGCTTTCTGTGAATAAGAAAAAGGAGAATTTGGCTCTAAAATACCAGCATTTGTTTTGTCAAATAGTAACACTTTTTTGCTCGTGCATGCAATGGTTTTAATCTTGTAGTTTGAAAAGGCCAGAAAAATCATTATAGAAATGCAGTATAATGAACTTCAGTTCAAAGTTTACTTTAATAGTATTGTTAGCACTAATGTAATGAAGCTAGAGAGGACTCCCTAGAGAACTCATTTGGTAAGTTGCTTCAGATTTATTGTTTGACAAACAAGTCCCTAATGAAATAATAATATTCAAAATAGTACGGCTTCACATTTTATTCTGCTATCTAGAAGCTACATGAGGGGAAAAAAAAATCACATTTTTCCTGAATTCTCTTGCTTCTAAATTATTACCCTGTTAAAAGCATAAGAGACTTTTATATATTTGCTAAGTTAGAGATAACTAACAGTAATGAAAGAGACTCATTAGACCCAGTTCACTCATTTCAATTCCAAGGCAAAGTAGTCTCTTGTGGTTTGTTTTCCAGTGCCTCTATGCAGGTGAATACAAAGCACAACAGCTGTGCTTTATTTGGGATGTTTCTTCTCACTCAGTACCACTCACTTGTAGAAAGCTTTTGCTGTTAAATATTAGAGAAAATTATCTCAGATTTTATTTTTCTTAATTTCATTCTACTGAATATATGTGTGTTTAAATAGGTTTGCCTTTTTAATAAAGTCACACTGGAATGTCTGAAAATGAAAGGGCATTTTCCAGTTTAACCCGAAAACAGCAAAAAGGTTTCACTGGGTTCAAAGATGGACTGTATGCTATAGGAATGAAATAAAGACTTTGGCACTATTCAGTGCTTACCAGAGAGGAGCACAAAGGAACAGTAAGCCTTTTGACTTCATCTTATCACCTCTCTAAGATACATGTCACAATCCACATGTTGTGTCTACAGGAGTGCAACTTGCTGTATGGGTCTCTAGAAACCTACGCCTTCGGTTGTCTTCCTTTTTTCTTCTCTTTCTCCTTCTCTTGTCTTGCTTTCTTCTACTTAGCTACTTAGCATTCATCTCTCTGCTCAGGTGAGCTAAAATATTAAAACAGCACTTTGTGAATTGTGTGTTTCATAGATATATTTCTATTCTATTGGTGTTGTTACCTTTTCCTCATGTATGTGCTATTAATTATTTTCTTAGCATGCTTTTTTTTTTTTTTTGATATGTATTCTTACTCCTGGAAGCGGCACCTCAGGTGGAGCAAAGTCACATACCTGTTAGAATGGGATTTAAATGTGGCTTAATATTGCACACTTTTTTTCTGGCCCTTTGTATATGTGCATAAGTGCAATTTACCATATGTTATGTCATAATAACTATAAATTATGTGTGTGCCAGAGAAGCTATTGCACCCTTATTATGAAACATTTACTTGAATCCAAGGCAAAATCATTTGGTAAGTTTTCAGACCACCAGATCCTGATGTTTTGATTGCAGAATGAGCGGTTTAGCTACTGTAATCTATACCTACATGCTATGTGTTTCAGTAAAATTGCAGGTTCTCTGACATGCTGATACAAGCCTGAACAAAAAGTGTTTTAGGTACCTTCATGTTGAAGGGGGAACAGTGCTATTATCATGGGAGCTGGCTCTGATACATCGGGGTGATCAGTGCATCATCAGCTGCATCACCAGTTTCTTCAAGATTGCAAAATAATCTCACAATCTCATCAGCACAATCATCTTGTTTAGCTGTAATGGTGATTCCTTCATCTTTACAATAATTTCTGCAGTCTTTATGTCATGTATTTGCCATTTTTCTCATAGATTATCTGCAATATACTTTCTGTAATGTGAACTGAACTGAACTCAGAATTAAGGAGCTAAATATTTATCATCTTTTACCATGACAAGGCAGCTGGTCTCTCTTTGGTATAAATTGTTTATCCAGGAAGCAGATGTGTTGGGTACTTTATTATTCAGAATTTGATTTCCATGGCAAATAGTTTTGCATTATCACTACGGGGAATTTTAATACATATTTAACAGAAAGTTATCCCGATGATTTGTTCACTTTCCCCTTGAAAACCAGTCCAATAAATCCTGCAGGACTTAGTTGTGTGATGATATTATTATGTTTTTTGCATTGATGATGACAAGCCATTTCAGACGTGGGAGATAGGTTTTCATAGTTTTGCTGCTATGGTGCAGGCAACTACAACATTAGCAAAGGACATTAATCACTGATGTCTTTGTAAGCCTGATTTTAGAAACCCCTGTTTACGTAAGCCATCTTCTTACCTCCGCATGAAAGGCATGCTCAGTTCCCAACAGCCAAGAACAGATTAAACTTCAACCCATTTACTTAAGCAGAGATTTTTATTGATAGAGAAATATAAGCGTGAGCTCTGAAGCAGCAGCTAACTAATCATACAATGCTTTACTCCACTTTTCTTGGCTGGGTTGCTCGTTCGTTCTCAGGCAATCAGTAATCCTGGAGGAATCATTCTTTTGCAGCATTGTCCTTAGTCAGAATCTAAAATACCAAGTTCGAAGTCCACAGTTTTCAGTAATCACCTCCACTGGCCAACTGGTGCGTGCCTCGAGTTGTCTGCAATAACGTTCCATCCAAAAACATCCTTGCTACTCCAATTCATTGCAAGTCTTTTACCATTACTGCAAATTAATTTACCCCATCTAGCTCCAGATTATCCTCATCTAATAAAAACATAATCTGTTCTACCTTGAGTTATGAACCTTTCCAAATCTCTCAGCGTCAGTACAGTTGGACGACTTGTATCATTTTTATGAAGATCGTAAGTGCTGGGCTACAAGTTTAGGCTTACCTCCCTAAAATATTTTCACAAATGAGGATCTGAAGGGCTAAGCCTTATGTCTGGAAAATACTCTAATTATTTAGGCACTTTGCCACTATTGAAGGCCTTGCCTCAAGTGTGCCATAAAGTTAGCTGTCATGTATTCTTATTGCTTAGTCCTCCTCCCTGTGTACTGTGTTGTCTCTCAATATTTTCTCTCAGAATGTCGCTGTTCAGTCTTTCTGATTCCTTCAGAATATGGCCACAGGAGGTTTCTGTGTTGTGCGGCCTCTAGTACAATTTTCCTGAGGTAGATCGTGGGCAGATTCCTGTTTGCTTCAGTCATTCACCATTAGCTTCCAGTACTCAAAGGCAGGAGAAGGCTGTACTCTGTAGTCATAATAACTTAAGTGCTTCTTATCAGCAGCACTTAGCTGCTCTTAAGAGTTACCACTGCATGTTTCAATAAATGATTTGGTAATCTTGTTTTGAGTCTTTGCTGTGTAACTGGGGTGTTGGTGTTTAGAAATTGCTACTCTTTTCCTCAGCTGTTCAATGTATTGACTGAACAATTAAACTGCACAAAAATATTATTGTTAAGGTGTTTAATCAGAGAAGAAACAAAAGGTCAATAACACACAATATATTGTTGAGGAAATAGCATACAGAACAACCTCAAAGAGTTTTTGTAGACATTTAGCTGGTAACCAGTAAATCTATGTGTTTAGCTTTTAAAAGACCCGTAAGTTTTAAAATATGTTACGGATTTGCAACTCCTATTAACAATCTGTGGAAGCTGTACATGCTCAGCATGCTTTTTAAAGTGCTGCTATTATTTGTGTAAGGTTACATATCATGTCCTCCTTTCCAGGACAGGCAAGATATCCACTTAAATACAATCAGCAAAATGCAGGAAATGAGAAAGTACTCTCTGAATGCATCTGAAGTGGTATGTTGTGTTGTATTGTTTTTTCACAGTAACAGCACCTGGGAAAGAAACATTGCTGGCACAAGTTCAATCGGGAGATGTGGTTACAGGAGTCTTACTTTACATATGAATCAACTAACAACAGAATTGTTGTTAATTAAAGGGATTGAAATCTTCCTAAGTTGGAGTCCTTTTTAGTTTCCTGAACCATTTAATGATGCAGATGTTGGCTGTGGACTTTTCTAGCATTTTTGCCAAAGAACTAGCACTCCTACTTTTTGTATTTCTTTCACTTTTCCAAAAAAAAAAAAAAAAGTATTTGGGGCCATCATTTCACAGTTTAAACTTTAAGCCAGTGTAAGCAAACACTGCTACTGAAAGGAGCAGTCTATTTTCCCCAGGCTTTCCCTGTTCACTCCCATGCCTTCTTTTCTGCTGACACAGATGTTTTCATGGCCAAGCATTGAACCAGCTCGAGGAATTGATCTAAGTTACAATTAACCAGGCAAAACCAAGTAAGTAAGTGAATAAAGGTTAATTGTGATCCAGATGAAATCTCTGATCCTTTTCATCACACAGCTCAATGCACACTCCTATCAGTGCAAAGGAGAGAGACATAAGGGAGTCTGACAAGCAGTAGGATTGCTTCTTTCAGCAGCAGTGCTTTCTTGCCTCAGCTTACGACATTAAAGCATTGAAGTATAGCCTCTGAGGGATTCGTTTCACTTTCTGTCTTGGTCTAATTATATTGCTAAAATGTTTTACTCTCATATCACAGAAAGCATCTGTGTAAGTAGGTATAAATGGGATTGTTAACTTGCTCCTCTAGGAAGTGAGTTATAAAGCTATAGTAATGTGCATCTATTAGCCTGTTAAAACCAGAGCTGACAGAGGGATAGAGGAAGATACTAGGTCCCTACAGTTTTATTTGTTTTTGTCTTACATAGGGAAGTGAAACTATTAATGGTTCCACTGTGCAAAAGACCGCATCATGAGCTTCACCCTCCATCAAACAACTGTCCTAGGAAACATTTTTCTCATGTGTGGGATTCTCTTGGCCTCGATGTATCTCAAGTGTCAGCAGTCTCTGCTTCTGCTTGTGTTCACCCTTGCATAGCCCTTTGTGTTGTGCTGACGTCCGCATTGCGTGGGCGTCCCAGGAAGCAGATGAGACAACTGATCCAGTTAAAAAATAACCCACCCCAGAAGACCCATCAGCTGGACCAGTTTGCCAGTTTGGTTTACACAGTTCCCCAAACCAGTGGAGCTGGCACAGCTCAGAGCGTAGTGACTGTTTAAGACGGCACAGTTGCTGAAACATTTATCTTTAGACTACATCCCTACGTCTAGCCAGACAGAGTTCCTTCACTAGGTTATACATCTCGCTTTCTGTACGTGTGATCACGGTCTACCAGGGGTAAATCTCTGCCTGGCTTTATTAACATGAGCATTTGTGAAAAAGTTACCAATTACCTAATGACTCCGAGCAAGTTGCTGAATTCAGGGCAGCATAAACTTAGAGGAGTTAAACCTTTTAAGACCTGGATTTACCAGAGTTGAAGTGCACCTCCCACAGCTCCAACACTTCAGCAGTCTCAGTCTGGCCCAGTGAGCATCTTGACTGCAGGATGTACTTGTGGCCTTTTGGCAGCTCAGTGTGTAAAGTAATTTGCTTTGCAGGCTGCCTGTTGTGCAGGACTGGTTTACTTACCAAGGGCAGAGGTTTTTTTCAGGATGGTCTCAATTATGTTGCTGAGGAATTCAACATGTTTTTTTGTCTACATGTTCCCCAAATACTTCAGCATGTACTTAATACATCCTTTTGCTAAGGGAGAATATCTCGTCCAATTTTCTTCATCTAGGGCATTTCTGTTCCAGTAAAGTCAAAATTCACCTCAAAACTTCCCATTTGGATCTCTTTAAGATAGTAATGTCCTCCTCAGCATTTGAGGGAGGGCAGACCCCTTTTGATCTCTCTCTGTATCAGCTTTTAGTAGGTCATAGCTGATTTCATTTTCTCCTAACAAAGTTTAACTGTTGCTGTTCTTTCAAGCTGTAAGTTTGCCATCTAGCAAAATGTGTCTGTCTTGCTTTGACCTGTAGTCTGTTCCACTATCCTCTTTTCTCCCCCCAGATCTGGTGGACTGTAGCTCGTCTAGATCTTTTGCAGTGCGTTCTGCAATTTCTCACATTTCTTGCCATAAGGCTGAGGTAATACATTCAGACAAGTAATCTACGGAGGGAAAGCAAGAATTTAAATAAACCGTAAAATAATGTCACTTCAGTAAATAGGTTCCATACTATGCTCTGATGATTATTCCCTGATATCTACATTGCACCTCCACAACTCTTAGTGTATCTCTGCTTTTGTTTAGATACCAACTACCATTCCTCATCCTTGATATCATCTCTCCTGCTTTTGCGTAGAAATGTTTTTGGTTAAACCAAGCAGCCAAAGTAACCACAAACAATGTCTGTGAAAAATAATTATTAATGAGAGTTATTTTGTATTTTTTTTTTCAGAAAGAGTATCTTCTAGGTTAGTCTTCCACAGTGCAGCTTACTGCAATCCAGCCAGTTTGGTATTTATTGCTTAGCGATGGCCTTGAATGGTAGTGAATTTCTGGTGAAGGATTTTTTTAATTTTTATTTTTATTTTTTTATGAAGACTGGCATTCGAGCTGGCATTTCTAGATGACTATGCTCATACTTTTTTCATTCCTTAGGATTTAGGTAATTTTTAATTACTCCTTGATTTATTCAGGGGCATGCTTAAATTGCCCCTTGTAGTGAATACATATGCATGGTTTAGTCTGCATTTGGTGCAGAGCACCTCTGAATTTCTCAAGAGGACCGCACAGAGCATTCATCTCCTCTGGAGGGTTGTCAAGCCCAAGTTTTGTTTCTTCAGTGTTTTGCACTCATCTTGTGGTACACTAGCTGTAGGCCTGCTCCCCATAGCTACAGGTTGAAAGCATCCAGCCAGACTTTGAGAGACTGAGGTGCAAGCCTACAGCTTTTACACAAGAGCCTTACATTTGTTTCAGTATCGCTTCGGTAGCAGCTCCCCGCCGGCAGCGAGGGGCTGGTTTCTGCCAGGGGGCCTGGGGCTGCTGCCCTGGCTCCTGCCGGCTGGTTGCTGCCGCACCTGTGGCAAATTAAATCGGCCACAGCTGGTTCGGATTTGGCTTGCCATGCAAAGGTGGGAGAAGGCAACTGTTGATTGTTTTCCTTCCGGGTGGGGGGTTTTATGTTCGTAAGAAAATAAAAAATGCTGGTAGATCTTAGTTAAGATCTTTTTCACTTGAAGACACCAGTCTTACCTTTTGATTATAACTGTGCT
Source organism: Anseranas semipalmata (assembly GCA_013399115.1). Taxonomy (NCBI): domain Eukaryota; kingdom Metazoa; phylum Chordata; class Aves; order Anseriformes; family Anseranatidae; genus Anseranas; species Anseranas semipalmata. Next base: position 763,752 of record VXAA01002967.1, on the reverse strand, counting down.
GTATAACTCACAATTGCCAATTGGTTAATTTTCCTAAGTCATGAGTTCTGCAAGGTGCGGAACTGTACCATGCTTCCTATTTTCTCTGATCTCAGTGGGACAGTTCAGGTGAACAAAATAAAATACACGTGTGCTGGCAGCATAGCAGCTGTGGTATAGGTTTATTTATGTGCTGTTTTGCAATCACGTTCTCTCGGAGAAAATATTCATCTTAATGTAAACAATATGTTTATCCAGAAGGATAAGAATCACTTTGTGATCAGTCTTTCAATGACTGCACTCATAGCATTTTCATGTAGCTACAAACTTGAATACAGGTATTGGCAATCTAGGGAAAGAGGAAATTTCCACATTAATTCATAAGTGGAACACGACGGTGGTCTTGTCACCGCACAGCGGGTTGCCAGTAGCTAGGGCAGGGCATTCGGGTAGGATCCAGGGTAATTGGGAGACTTGAGTATCTCTGGGGACGGAGACCCCACAACGTCTCTGGGCAACATGTTCCAATGTTTGACTACCCTCACAATAAAAAGTTTTTTCTTCCGTGTAAATGGAATTTCCAGTATTGTGGTGCACCACTAGTGCCCGCAGCTGATCGCAACAGTTTGAGCCTGGCAGTTCAGCCAATCGTCAGCCCACTTCACCATCTACTTTTCTAGCCTGTACTTCATCAGTTCATGTATCAGGATATTAGAGGAGACAATGTCAAAAACCCTACTATAGTCAACATAGGTAGGAATTAATGAATGGTTTTCTAGGGAGGAGAAGGTTATTACAGGAGTTAGGGAGCAGAAGGTTGGACTAGATCCCAAGGTCTCTTGTAACCTGAATTATTCTGTAATTTCAGTTGGAGCCTATGCTCCATAACGTATCTGTAAGTGACCACAATAAGGGTTTTAATATGCAGACAGATTTATTTTTTGATGTTACAGGGTTACTCGCAGTAGGAAGGATGAGGGCCAACAGCAAAGAAAGGTGCAGAAGAACCTCCTGATACTGAGTGAATAGATAATAAAAAGGCAGATTAATTCAGTCCAGATAAATGTTAAGCAATATACATGTGAGGAAGAAAATAGTTATTTTGAATAGAGATGCTAAAGTGTATATTTCTACTCAGGGTTGAAATTTGAATTATAATAGATAGTTAGAGTTATAATAGATAGTTCCATGGTAACATCAGTTCTGCGCTGAATGGCAATTAAAGCAGAGAGCTGACTCTCTGTATCTTTGTTCTACATCTGCATGAAGTGGATGGAAATGCCTCTACATCACATACATCTTACGAGGTTAAGTTGAAGCACACTTGCTACATAGATGCTTTGATGATAGAGGTACATTACTCTGAACTGATGAGGTATTTTGTTTAAGTAATCTAACTGATTTCTTTCATTTGTTTTAAAACTTTTTTTTTTTTTTAATTGGGTTGACAAGCAGTTTGTGTAAAAGAATCAATCATTAGAATAATAGCAGTACTTTCTTAGGGGAAAGTACTGCCCCCTTGATAGAGAGCCCTTTAGCTTGAGATTCAGTTCAGATAAAAACTTAGCATATCAGGTCAAAATTTTCAAAGCTGGATACTTAAGATCTAGTCGCCCTTCCCTTTCTCTTAAGTATTTTCTCTTTTCTTCTGTGGGTTTTTCTTCCCTTTATCTTGTTTCTTTCTCTCAAATTATTCTCTCTGTATTCATGTTCTCCCACCTCCCAAGCTCAGACCTGTCCCTGTGTCACCAATTGTTTTAAATCAGTTCAGTCAATAGTAATCTAAGACAGGGTAGCCCACATTGTGGAGACACTTTTCTTAGAGGGGAGTGTTTATGGAAAGGCCTTTTCCCAATTATGTTTTAGAATGTTTTATTTCTGATGCAAATCCCAGCCTGCTAAGACCATGGAGAAAACCTTTAAATCATGAAGTACTTGTAATGGAAACCAAAAGACATTCACCTGCCTTTATCCATTTGGCAATGATCTGATCCTCCAGAGATACTGAAGTTTCCATTGCAAGGACTTGCCACTAATAAAATCCGAGGGATTTCACAGCTATGAATGAAGTGAGACCTTGGGCTCCAGCTTGGTTACAGAATGAACTGGGAAAATCCTGGGGCAATGTACTCCTCATTGAGAGAATCTGGACGTCTCTGGTAAATGGCCTTGAGTTGTAGGTAAAGTGAAAGGCAGGAATACTTCTGCTCAAAAGGGAAGCCCAAGCTGCATGAAATGGATTTGGCATTGCCAAGAGAGGAATTAGTATCTTTCAGTCTGTGGTTCATGGACTTCTTCACAGCTTGCTGGGTAACAGGAGAAGGCCAGCAAATGACCGGGAAAGCAGCTTTAAAAATGGCAAAATATTATATTAAATTATCTCTTGAGATCCTGTCAAGCCCTAACATCACCAGTTTCTTTTTTTTTTTTTTTTTTCCTGACAAAGCCTGACAAAGAATTTACTGTTGTTTTAATAAGGCAGTAGAATTTTACTTTCTTTGTCATGGTGGAAATGCTTGGTTGAGGAAAGGATAACGGCATCCTTCCTCCAGTATGCACTGGATACCCTTTCATTGCCCAGCTCTGAAACGTGTTTTTGGTCATGTGGGGAGAGCTATTTGTCCCAGCTATTTGTCCCAGCTATTTGTCCCAGCTATTTGTCTTAGCACCGAACTATTATTTATTTGGAAGGTGCAGAGGCATAGTATGCCCCTTGGCAGATACAAGCTGATGTATCTTTGGAGACCCTAAATCTGTTGTGGAGTTTGGATTTGTTTTGGCAATACACAAAGACAATGGGATGTTAGTTTATTGAAAGAATACATGGCGTATGCAGTTATATTCATGCTTTTTTTATGTATAGCTCCAATGCATATGAGGGCCTAGAGACCCTCAGCGTAAGTGATGAAAGCTATTAGTAAAACATCTCCGTTCTCCAAATTATCGTGTTTATTACATCACTGAAAGCAAAATTGTAAAGTTCCTGCAATTAAAATCAAAATTCATTATTGACTGAATGTCCTGGGATGATGCATTTGAACAACATGTTAAGTTTGGAAAGTAGGGCTTTCTTTTGCAAAGTAAAATGCAGTCCTAAAGAGGCACAAAATGGAGATAGATAAAGCTTGCTTCTAATTCCTAGCAAGTAGATGTCCAAATCATGACAGTCATTAGCACCAGTTGTCATGCCTGTAGATAGCTGCAGTAGAGGAAAAGGATGAACAGAGATGAAGAATGAATTGATTTCTACGGCCCTTACATTTGGGAAAAGAGAATGAGACGGAAAGCTTGGGACAGAGGAAACATCAACAAGTGACTGAGAGATCTGATTCTGGACAGAGAAGGCTAGATGCTGAAACACAGAAAATAAGATGAAAATGAGAAGGATATAGTGGTATTATTTCATTTATATACTTATTTCCTATTACTTGGTGAAATGTTTGTGGTAATTTTCTTGTCTTTCTGCTTCATAAAGAAAAGTATCATTAATTTGAGTTAGGAAAAAAGTTAAAACATTTCAAAGTATGGTTGGCTTGTAAAATATTTCTTAGGATTATTGCTTTGAACAGTGAGTTCACAGTATGCTTTTGGAGCTTTACATCTCTGCAACTAAATAGTAAAACTGCTGTAAAAGAGAGCAGGAAAAAAAAACCATAAAATTCCACAAGCTTCAGACAAAATTCTTGACTCATTTCTCCTCTAGGATTTAAAAATAATGTGTGTACTAAATTTTTAGAAGACATTAGAATGTAATATATGCTAATCCATTTTCCCCACTCCTCTGGAGACAACTCAGCCAGTTTACTGTAGGCTTCAGCTTGTGGTAGGCTTGCCCGCTTTGAAAAACCCTCTTGGACAGAGAGGACCTTTGCGTGCACATACACGTGTGACTGTGCGTGATGGTTGGTTCCACTCACCCCGCTTTTGGGAGAAGAAGTGGAAGCTGGGAGTAATACCTGCGTCTTTTTATTGGTAACTTCAAAAGTGTTTGTTAAAATTATAGAAATGTCATTGGAAAATTTTAGGAGACAAGACTCTAGTGTTGCCTTTGATTTCAGCTGTGCTAAGTATTCTGATTATAAATGTTTCTATAAGCAGTTGGCTGAAATAAAATAATGTTTCTGGTAGTGGCTGAGTCTGGAGCAAATGTTTGCTAAATGTGTTCAAAGATGGCTTATCCAGGAGTTTTCTACCTCCTTACAAGGCACTTTATAGCTCCTCCTAGTGGTGAAGCATTGCAAAATGAAGACAAGATTTCAAGACGGTATCCTTTGTACTGGAGCAGCACAGATAATCAAGTACAATATAAAAAAGGTAATCAAATGATGCATAATCTGTCAAATCCCTTGTTATGAATTGTTGTGCTTAAACTGTGCTTTCTTAGTCGTTCAAAAGAGATTCTTAACACAATCTAGGAAATATAACGTATACCTATTGTTTTATAAATAAGCACATTATATTTTCTTTCTTGGAAAAAGGCTGCTAGATGTAATGTAAGTTCATTATAGGGAATTAGATGTAAAGTTGAGGCAAAGTACTGATTCTCCTCCCACCAATCCACATCAAAATCTTTAGTGCCCTAACTTAACTGGTCTTTTGAACAGTGTAAGTTTGTAGCTATCACAGCTCTACGTCCTAGGTCTTACAGTGCAAGCCAGTCAGTTAGGTGTTTGCAGCTGGTAGAGTAGGCCAGAATCTCCAAAACGCTGCTTTCTTTTTGCATAGAGTCCAAGCTGCTATAGGTAGGTTTTGCACAGCGGGAGCTCTCTGGAATGAGATAGCAGCTTTTTGGAGCAGAAGAATTGCTAATGGCTTTCACTAATACCAGTTGCTGCACTTCCAGGGACATACAGATGACTTGTGAATTTCTGCAAGTTCTGAAACATTGCTGGGAAAACTCCAGACTTGCTCAAGTCCTGAAGAGGTCTGCTGATAACTTCATCTGCTTGCAAAAGCTGTGGTGTTTTCATTTTTCCTGTGCGCTGTTGATGCCAGTTGTAAACATGAATCGTGCAAAAGCCGGTCTGTGTTTTGCACATCTTCATTCCAAGGGCACATACTATCTTATTAACACTTTGGTTTGGTTTTCTCCCTGCCCACTCCTTTTCTGGTATGTTGTGCGGGACTTCATTGCTTTATTCCCCCAGTGGAGTACAGGGATATTTGCATCTTCAGGAACAACTGATCTGTTTGTACCTATTGAGAGCAAAATAACAGGAGGGCATCTTTACTCCACAGATAATTTCAGGAGCTAGGTTTCCTCACAGTGATCTTTGACTAGCTTTAAACAGAGGAACTGATACTATTATAGATACCTTTGTTATGCTTATCCTTGTAATACCTGTCTTTTGGTCAAGCACTTGATAAAAAGCAGTTTATTGATGAAGCTATGCAAAAAAGCGTTCATCTATCATATTGTGACCTGCAGCTGTCTTCTTAAAAAAAATACTTTTGTAAGCTTCTGTTGTGCCAGTCAGCACATGTTATTGCTATGTCCCAGTATGTATGGATTACCACATCAGTTCTAGCTTTTTGCACCATTTTGCTTTGCCAAAGACCAGGCACACCAGACTTAACACAAACTGCAAATTACTATCAGCTCTGCTTGTTCTTTGGCTCAGACTTATGGCTGCAATAATACCAGCCTGGCCTGGGCTTGGTTTTAGCAGAACTTGCATCCTTGCTACTCCTTTTCCTGAAGTTGTTTCATTCTTTTTTTTTTCTTTTCTTTTCTTTTTCCCCTTTAATCATGAGCTACAATCTATAGAAACTGAGCCTACTGTTTGTGGGCAGTTCTCAGAGCAAAGAATGGGACATCAGAGGAACAGTTAAGGTGGGTCTAAATAACCTGAGAGCTCTGCACCCTTTTCTTTCAGATGAGATCTAAAACCATGTAAAGTTGTAGTAGATATACTAATATGACATTTCTCTTTTTTTCAAGGCAGTTCTAGAAGCTGTCTTTTTTTTTTGCTCCTAAACAACATATGTCATTATACTGAGGAAAAACATCCAAAACATATTAGGTTTCCATTACTATTCATCTCTACTTCTCTACATCTTACTTATGTCATGGGTAAGCAAAGAATGCTTCAATAAATGTATGACTTGTGAAAATGAATAACTCTGAAAGATGGCGTTCAACTTTTCTTGGTGGATGTCATCGTACATACTGCTGATAGGTTGAAGTGCCTGCTTCCAGTGGACAATACCAGCGATGTAATTAATTTGTGATTCCTTAAAGCATTTGTTTCTCATCTGACAAAAGATACATTCTATCTCCATGCTATTGTTTCACGTGGAATTTGTCTGTCACTTCCTAGAAATTTCTTCCTAGCTGGAATTAAGGCTGCCTTGCTCTTTTGATACAATAATATTCAAATGCTTTTTCACTGAGAACTGGGGTGCAGTACTTTATCGAATCTGTTATGCTTCCGTCTAGCTTAGGTGTTCAGGCAACATGTGGATTTAAAATGTGATTGAAGATCAGAAGCTCTCAGGAGAGTTTTCTGTGAATGAATGCTTTGGAGTAACACTAGGTGGACACCTGGATCTTCTGAAGCTGTGTGAATTTTACATTATTTGTTCTCATTTAGAATGGCATGTACTAGACCCTCCTTCATTGCTACTTCCATACCCTGTGGTGCTTATCCTTCAAAATATATTCAGTATTATTGCAAACAGCATAAATTACCTGCTCATATCATGGAAATGGGTGCAGTAGCAGCAGGTGCAGGAGCAACGCTGAGTTTGCAGCACTCAGTGTTGATTTTAGTGACCGTCTCAGAACAGCTGCTCACATGGAAAGGCTACCCCTAATACCATAAGACTCAGTCTACAGACTCATAAGACTGTATAAACAGACTTGGCACCACTGGTGATTCGTTGTATTTTTATCACTTTGAGGGACTAGACGTTGGCTGGGAAAAGGCAGCACAGTCTTCTGTCTCATGTGATGTCCTGCTATGGCCAAAGCTGATGGGGTTAAGCAGAAGACTGTTGCTGCATTAGTCTCCATCCCTCTGAGTCCTCAGCTGAAATATGTGGAGTACTATAAGATAGTAGAGATGTGAGGGAATCTAACTTTGGTGTAAAACAAATAAGAAAAGTCAGTCTTGTAAGATGATGCACAAGAATCCTTCATTGTTTGCAGGATCAGTTAAAGATGAGCTCGAATTTTCTAGCTGTTTCTTAAAGTTTTTCACAAATGGTAAATAAAAGTAAAGTGGTTATTTTGAATATCTCAGATAAACGAGACATTCAAAAGATAAACTCAGATTTGGGAACAAATTATTGAATGATAAAAGAGAAACAAACTCTGAGAGCCAGACCTCAAATGTTTTCCACATGCAAACTGGAAGAGCTTTACAGTTGCTCTTCAAACATAATGCTAGTTCCATAGTTCTTTGGTCTTTAATGGTTCTGCATGATACAAAGTAAATGTGGTGAATTTGCTTCAGGAGTGTATTACGGACACATTTGGGTTTTAATTCAGTTTACAGGCCTAAATAGCTGAAATTCAGATTCATGTAGCACAAACCCAGGATTTGGAGCATGAGAGATTCTCTCAAGAAAAATACCCACAAAATGTGAAATATTATATGTCAAGCTTCAACAAAGGTTGATTTTTCACTTTGCAGTGGCTTAAAATTGGGGAATTCATTCACACATCTGAAAGAAGAGACTAATTTGTTCAAATCTTGCTCAGAATAGAGTCACTGCTGGCACAAAAAGGTGTTCCTTCCAAAGCACCACCACAGTGAAATAGTGGTGGCATATAGGCACAAAATAAGAATGTAAAGTCATTCCTCAGTATTCGTGAAATCCTGTGATACTTTGATTATGCTTGAATAAACTACATAGCTGTAGACTGTGTTCTTAAAACTACATCTGTTGGGATGAGAGTTACTGTCAGTACTGAATTGTCTGAAAAACGTGGATCGAGTGTCTGATAGTTGGACCACTTCTGTGTTGACCTGAGGAGTGTCATCTCCAGAGGCAAGAGGTATATATTTTGTTGCCTCATCCCCAAAAGTGGTGGCATTTGAGGTAGCACTTGCTAAGCTTTGGAAGGAACTCAACTTATCAACTAGTTATAGAAGGGACAATGTGTGTACCTATGATAAGGAAGACAGAAAGAGGAAACAAAGCCTTTAGAGACAGACTTTTTAATTTCTTCATCATCTTTGAAGTGTGCACCTATGCTTGTTGGGCGTTCTGTAATTTTTTTTTTAAAGGTGAAGTTTATTCTATACGACTCTGTCATTGAAGGCATGACAAAACACTGGTGTTCTGGTGTTCCAAAGCTTTCAAAAATAAAAAGTAACCTTTCTCTGGTCCCAAGTGCGTAATATAAAGAAATATGTACAAATATGCCAGTTCTTTAGTGGTAGTTAATAAGAACTCTCTTCCTCTCTCATAAGGAACAATATCATGTTCTTTCTAATTTGTGTTTCTATTGAGTTTTGAAAAAAACACTTGCTTTGTCTCCCTTCAAAATGCTGATTTTTGTTTGTAGATTACATATTGGGCATTATTTGTCCTAGCAAATTTGAAGAAGAGCATTTATAACAACGTTCTGCTTACTGTAGCTGAAACCATTACCTTTGGGAAGATGGCAACAGAATAGTTTCTGGAGCTTGGTTGAGTTGGGTAAAAAGGGTCTAAAATGTCGCTTACATATATACAAAATTAGAAAAAAATGGATGAACGTGTGTTGCTTGGGACTCTGGTAGAGCTTGGGAACTTCATTGCCTATTGTGCTGGGCAATGTCAAAAAAAAACACAAACAAACAATGAACAAAAGACTTTTCTGCCACAAAGCTTACAATTTAAGAGACAACAGGGTGGGGAAAGACAGTGAAGCATAAAGAAATAAACAGCTGCCTCTGAATTCGTAGGAGACTGATACTGTTGTCATTGCCCGGTTTTTAAAAGAAAGTAGATAAAAGTACAGCTTCAAAATCCCCCAGTGCCCTGTCATATAAAGAATAAATGTATTTATGTGACATATCGGGATTGATAAGTGTATCTTGTAAAAGCTGATATAAGTTCTCCTTAATAATGAAATACAGACATGCGCTCAGTACAGCCCTTGCCATTTCTTACATTTTGAGAAGGAAAATAAAATAAACACATTTTCTGCTGCACAATGAGCCTTCTTCTGCAAGCATTTCTAGTCCTGGGACTTCAACCTCACAGGAGCGATCTCTACTGTGCGTGTTGTAGGACATCAGCCCCTAGAATGCTAAGGTCTGAGATGATGTGGTTTGTTGATGAGATCGCCGGCAGCCTTGTCTGCAATGACCACAAAACGGCGATGTTCAAGGTCCTTTGGGGAGTGAGGTAGGCAAAGAATAGGGAACAGACCCTGGGCTTCAGAAAAGCAGACTGACTTATTCATGGAACAGGTGGCTGGGATCCTGCGGGAGGCAGCTTTGTAGAGCAGAGGAGCTCAAGAGAGATGATTCATTTAGAATAGATTGTCCTTAAGAAGTAAAGAGTTGTCCATCCCAGCACTCAGGAAAAAAGAGTACATATCACAAGAGTGGCTTAACCAAATAGGGAACTCATGACTGCGCTCCGATGGAAAAAGAACAGGTATAAGTGGCAGAAGCAGGAACAGACTACAGAGAAGGACTATTGAAGTTGCCCAGGCAGGGGGGTGTTACACCAGGAAAGCAGAAGTTCAACTGGAGTTGAAACTGGCAATAAACATCAAGGGATCTGTTACCACTACATTAGTGGTAAAAGAACAAATGAGGAAAATGTAGGCCCACGGCTGAATGGGCTGGGTGAATTAGTGACAGCAGATAGTCGGAGGTACTCAACATTTTCTTTGCCTCTGTCTTTACCAACATCTCTCAAGCCTTTGTCCCTAGACACAGGTTCCAACAGGAGAGAGCTACTGGTAGTGGAAGAGGATCAAGTTAGGGTTGTCCTGAGAAATCTTAACCCATACAAGTTCATGGAACCAGATGGGTCAGCCTCAGTTATGTCTCTAGGAAATTCATGGCACAAGTCCTCTTGGAAGCCAGTTTTCAGCCCATGAAGGAGAAGAAGGTCACTGAGAACAGACAGCACGGATTTGCCAAGGGTAATAAGCTGGATCAACCAGATTCATTTTATAATGAAATGACTAGATCTGTGGATGAGGAAGGAGGAGTGGATGTTGTCTACTCTGATTTCAGCAGGGTGACAAGGTCTCACACTGCATCCTTCTGCCCAAGTTGGGGTGTTACAGTCTAGCTGGGAGAAAAACTGTCATTTCTAATAGTTTAAGTTCATTTCTTCAGTTGATTTTGGGTGTTTCTAGTAGTACAGCTTCTACAAATGGTCTTTAGGCTGTCCCATATTCTAGCTGTTTCTACCACTACAGTTAACATAAGGAAACTTTTTTTTTTTCTATACATGTCCCTTTTCAGGTGTAATGATATGGAATAACTTACTCTGTCCTGTCTTAGCAACTTATAAGCTATCCCTCCTCACCCCCTGCCCCACTTAGGGTAGATACTTTCTCTCTAAGATTTTTGTATTTGCTTGTTTGTTTTTCCCTGTTGCCTTTTTTCTGAGTTCTGTGTCATTATTATATTCTCTGGCTCTTCACACTGTAGATTCATGCAACATTCTTATTACATTTATAATACGTTCTTCTGTGAATTGCCTACTAGTTTCAGGATTGCTTTTGTTGTTGAGTTGCCAATTGCAGTGTTTATTTATCAATCCTGGATAAATAAATAGTCGAATTTTCCCAGTCCTTAGAGTTTAAAAGAATAGTTGTGTTGCTTAAACAGCAATTAGGTTTACCTTCTGAGATTACTCCTACACCAGTTTTTCCACTGATGCAATGCTACTGACTTAGACACTTTGATTTTGATGTATGCAAGTTTTACATCATCTGTATAGGCAGAAACATCCATTAAAAGAATCTGAGAATGGTTAAATAAACGGAAAAAGTTGAAAACTGGAAGAATAGTGTTGGATTTCTATCTCTTGCTATTGAAAATAACACTATGACAAATGCAAAGCTGTCTTAAAATACTTTTGCAGAGCAGGAATGAAATAGTGTTTAGTTTTTCCTTTCTTCTCTGAGATGAGAAGAACATCTGCAGCTTCTGGAAGTGCTCTCTGCAAAAATGTAGCAACAAAATATCTTGGAGTACGTAAGTCATATCCCAAGCAAATGATTCCATGGCCAAGTCAACTTGGAGGGGAACTTCATGAGCTTGGGTTTTAAATGGGCTGGCAACTGGGGTTCTCATCAATTTTTAACACAGTATGGCAAATACCTGTATGAGAATTGTTTTCACTGGTGAGAATCATTGCATATTCAAGATTTGGCACAAGCAAGATTTTTTTTTCTTTGCCTTTTATCTACTTAATAAATGCATCTGAAAACTCATTTCCCTTTGCAGTTTTCCTTGATCTTAATTCACATCGTGTAAAGGAACAAAATATTCATGAATATCTTAATAAGACTGGTTGTAAATTAAGATTGGCTTATATTTTTAGTGTACCAGAGATACTTACAATTATTTATACATTATAGAACAGGATTGCTTTTTGAAGAAAACGGTTTGCTTGTGAAGGTCCTTCACTGTAAAGAAAACACCAAGTTGATATAATTTACAAATGCCTCTTTAAATGGCTTCAGCTTTAAAGGGTTTTCACACTTCATTTTCAATCTGAACTGTATCAGCACCCACATTCACAAATGTCAGCATGAATTTGTCTCCTAAATTAATTTAATTATCTAAATATCAAAAGTAATTTCACACCTGCAACTCTTATCTAACTCACAAGACAACATAACTATCCCGGTCACGGTTTTCCTACCAATATGGGGCTCTTTTGTCCAGCTAAAAATATTGTATCCCAAAGTTTTTCTTAGTCTTCCTTCTCTTGTCTCAGTAGGCTTGGAGGCCATACAATAATGTTATTTTTAACACCTGAAAAATGTGTTTAAAAATACCCATATCACAGCATACAATAGAAAGAATACTATCTCATATAATACGAGTACCCTCTTTGAAAAACAATGGTTGGCAGACAGAATAAAAATTGTACTAATTTTTTGCTGCATCCTGAAAGACCAAGTGCAGAGATGTATCACATCACTGTCATAATGTATCGTTTTAATTGAAGTGCTCAACAATGATGTGGTACTGTTATGACTGTACTATAAAAGGCTTTTCTGGTACCTTTCTATTTTTGACTTTCACTGACATTTGAAGAAAAGTCAAGATTTTTTTTTAAACCACCATTTTAATAAAGCAAAAATGAAAGGAAAATCTTGACTATTTTTGGTTTGTCTTTCAATTTTTGGAGGGGGAAGGGAGGTATAAAAATGGGATTTAATTAGATAAAAGTGTTGTTTAAATAAGAATGAAAGAAGCATCTTGTTTTATCTGCCTTTATTATCAATGAGAAAGCACTGAGTTTTAATTGAGGGAAAGGAATGCACCTCTTCCTAGTCTTGTCCCAAGAACAAATACATATAAACTGGCTGTCAATGGAATAAGCTTGAGGTTAGCAGGAATGCCTTAGCAGGGCTCTTGAACACATTAACTTATGATGTTCCATCTAGATGTGAGTTTCTCTGCTAGAGAGGAGAGATTGCTGTCTTCTTTCTGTCTTGAAAAACAGCGCGCCCCTCTCCTCATCTCCTTTCCTCCCTCCCTTCTGCATGCCCCAGAGCTTTGCTGCAGCTTTAGCTGATGCAGTAAGAACTAGTCCTTCCTGTTTCAGTCTGTCTCAATCATCGTGCAAAGGAGCAACAACAGAAACCAGCCACCCCTGAACTCACTGTGAGTGGCTCAACTTTTTGTTTAAATAAAATGTGCAGGACTTTCAGTAATTGAAAGTCTTATTCTATGTTGGAAGACCCTTGTAAGTGGGCTAAGAACTTATTTTTCCTGAAAAATGTTATTAGAATCATGAGAGTTGAGAAGAGCCCAAAAGCCTTTATAGGAATCTGAGATGTAGTAAAACGAGGCTGGGTATGTGAATGATTAAGATCTGCACCAGGAGAAGATGCTAAAAAGGGTGTGGGACCAGTGCTGCAAGTAGGCCAGCATAGAGGATGTCTGGTTTTCCCCTAAATTCTCATAAATCTTCCTTGAAACAACTACCATTGTCAGCTGACTGCGATGGTACAAATTCTGTTTCAAAATCCATCTGTATCTGTCTCAGAGCAATGTCCATACCTTGCCTATATCACAGGCAGCAATGCAGCAATCTCCAAACTAGTCTCCTGAGACACTCTGTCCGTCCGTAGGCTGTAGCTCAGTGTGTAGCTCAGACACTAGCTGAGATCTGAAAACAGCATGGCTGCACTGGCAGGGGTTTTGCACCAAGGTTTTTTGCCATCTTCAGTGGTCTTCGGCTCATGTTCTCAGGAACTAAAGTTGAAAAACGTCCTTTCTTATTTTCCCTACTCACCACCATTTTTTTATCACCTGCTCTAAATTTTCTGCAAAGTTGTTGAGGTTCTTCCCATGACAGTAGTAACTGCCACTCCCAGAAACAAGGAAGGCTCTTAAACACACCAATGCAAACTGATGCTGCTCGTAAAAACTGAGATTCGTCCACTCTTACTGCAGGTACAGCTTGATAACGGAGCTGCATCCGACAGGCACAGAGGAAGTGATGGGTAAGGGATCCGGACCAGTCCTCGTAGTGGCAATGAGGCGTAAGACTGGGCTCAGCTCTTTCACAGTTTTGTGCTGGAGTCTGTGGGGGTGATTCTACCAGATGCTCACCTATCAGCTGCTAGCAACACAGCATTATGAAGGTTGAAGGTGCTCTGAATTATAGCAGAGCTCACAGACATTTCCCTGTTTCCCTTTTGTGACTGGCCATGGTTCTCTGCTGTCCCTGCCCAGATCCCCGGTGGCTTGGCCTTTGAATAGACATGTCCTCTTCACAGGCCTACTGGTTCCTGGAGTCCCTTGTTGTACTCCTCAGCATGTAGATGAGAAGGTGGGAGGCAGAAATGAGGAGTCAGTCTGACGTGTAGTAAGTCAGTCAGTAAAAGTTGACAGTAAATGCCCACAGAGAGATTCAGGAGATGCAAAAGATGCAAGCAGTCAGCTTCCTGCCTGGTTTTCTAAGCTTTGAAGCTCCTGCTGGGGGACTTTCCATGAGTTTCAAGGCTGGAATGTTTCCAGGGAAGTAAACTCCTTGCATTCACACCAGGTTCCTCCTGTGGTAGCTTCGACCTGGTAGATTGGTCTCTCCTCCACTCACACATGCCAAAGATCATCTGATCTTTCCTGCATTACATCAAGGCTGGCTAGGAGATGTGAAATGTGATGCCTGTTACAACACTCTTAGCTGAACTGTCCTTGGCAGCTGCTCTGAGTGCTGTGTAATTTCTGTGTACCTCAGAGGAAAAAGAGTAAATGAGGGAGAAAGAAAAAGAGAGACTGTTATTCTGCCAGGATTTCTAGGAAGAAAACTGTAATATGAATCAAGGGGGAAAACTTTTGTTTTAAATAAAAGTTGTGAAGACGTTGATATTGGACTCAAAAGGCATGGTTGCAGTCTCACCTATTCATTTCATTTCCAGTTGAATTACGCATCACTGGTGCTGGTAGAAGTATAATTAGGGCCAAGATCTTGTGAGCCAGCAGACTTTATTCCAAATGATCCCATAGTTTCAACCTGATGACTTTGTTGTTTAGCTTTCCAGGAGTATAAATATTTTATATAAATTTAAGGCCCAGTTCTTTGACATCCCCAGTTCTTTGACTTACCCTTAACTCCAGAAGAGTTACATAAATGCAGCTAAATAGAACTTGGCTTGTACTTAGTTCAGCTATTGAAATCTGTAATAAATGTATTTTATATTAATTGTTCAATGAACAAATAATAGACCATTTTGTGCTCTTTCATCCTTTTTGAGCAAGTGAGAAAGAGAATATTGCAATTGCTAAGCTACCTGCCTTCAGTCTATTTCAGATATATTTAAAGTATAGTAAACTTGATTACTTTTTCAAATGCATGTTATTTTGTCTCCTCAACTGTTAGTGCAGTGAATGCCTTCAACAAAAAGATCATGACCTTTAATTAGTAAAAGTCAAGTGTACTAACATTTTGTAAACTACAGGACTAATTTGAGAGGACATTGTTATGAAAACATTCTTCACAAATCCGAAAAAATCTTCTACCTATAATTATGAAACCTGATGTTCAGTAATAAGGAGGTATCTTCAGCAAGTCCCTTGAGTGTTTTTAAAGATAAATTTTTAGACTTGTATGAGATCAAATCCGTTACTCCTAAGTTTTGCTGGAAATTTTACTCTAGTAGCTAAAGTTTAGGTGTTATTTTTGATGCAATCCCACTTAAATTAATAAGGTTGATCATAATATACTGTTTGCATGGATAAAGATGTATAGTTACATTTTAAAAGGAATTCTTGGAAACTGCGATGTTTAGTATATGTGTTGTTTGACCATTTGTATTTCTACTTAATATTTACTTATAAAAGAGCAAAAGAGCAAAACACTGTTTGGATTAGAACAAAAATTCAGTGTATTGTTTCCTGTCTTGGCCTAGTTGTGCTCCTGATAGGCAAGGTAGACTTTTTTCAGATATGGTTCATTTTGTCCTGATTACGCTTTTGTTGAAATCAATGGATGTTAGTGTGATAAGCAGTTGCTTCTGACAATCCTTCAAGTAGACCTTAAAATTCATTGCACAGGTTTGGTACTCTGTGGTTTACAGCAGATGTATATCACTCAGTGCACCACAAGATTGATATCATTGCTTTTTCTGGACAGCTTACTGTTGCTTTGGTTTTGCTGTTAGCGGTAAGTTGCATTTACTATTTGCATTTACTATTATCAGAACCAACATCTTCCTGAATTAGTGAGTTAAAATTATAAACCTGATAGGAGAATTAGGTGGAATGTTATTTTATAGCTAAAGGAAACTCAAATGCAGAAGCAACTGTATGTGCAAAGAGCTGCTTTCAGTCAAGCAGCGTTTTGTGTCCAAGGTTTTTTCATCAATAAGAACATTAATGCATACCTGAAATACAAAGTCGGCAAGCAGACCTAAAATTGCACATGAATGCAACATTCCTGTCCACAGTGTCTTCCACAGTCATCTTCCATCAGCCTCACATCATCAAAAGGTATTTGTTATAAGTGTTTTGTAGGCAACAGTATTTGCTTTGAAGGAGGTCTTTGGGATGTGTTATGTGTACCTCAAAGCTTTCTGGATGTATATAGCATAGAGAAGGTGCTAATCTGATGCACACAGTGAATTTTTTCATGAAGTCTTAGGGCAGAAACAAAGTGAACAAGCAAAACATGCAGTGCTCCAGCACCATCAAACAGACCAACACAAATTAATAGACTACAAGTCCTCTTATGTTCAGTTCTCTTACAGTGGACTGAAGGTGAAGAGGTATGTGCCAAGAGTTACGCCCAACACCGTCTTTCATGCAGGAATCACTCATACTATTCCTTGCCTTCTATTCAGTCATGGCAGAGACTAACAGGAGGTATGAAATATCTTTTGGGATGATTTGGTTTTTTTTTTGGAAATGCTTTATATTTCCCTTGGAAAAATAAAGATTATTTCCAGGCAAATTATTTTCTAGTTTTTCAAGAAAGAACTTTATCAAAGAGATTTTGTTCCCAACACTTACATTAACACTTGATAGGATCTCTGAGAATACTATTTACACATTTAAAAAAATGGAAAGTGACAATAAATACTTCATATTTATATATGCAGTGCACATTCTTAGACAAATATGTAGTCCAAGTGTAAGTCACTTGAGTGGGAGCGAAGAAGTTAAAAAAAAAAAAAAAAAAAAAACCAACAACAACAAACAACACCCTGACTTGCACAGCACAGTGCCAGCTCATATTTAGAAAAATTTCAGGAATCTGTAGTTACCCAAAAGTCTGAAGTAGAGAATATTCTGACAATGGAGTAACAGAAGCAAAGGGAAAGTGACAAATTTCATCTAGCTTATTCAGGAATTACTTCTGCAACAGAAAGACTTCAGAACAGTGCATGAAATCAATGTGAATTAGACACTTGAACTGCATATTAAAAATCTGAGAGGTCTTAGACATTCTTGATGATTCCACTTACCCGTTACAACCAGGCTTCAAAGTAAAGAATCCCATCCTAGAATTCTAAGCTTATATCCAAGGAGGCCATTTTTTGGAAACCAGGAAAGATTCCTAATTTGTGGCTGTAAGTACTTTAACATACCCCACCTGATAGTTCCCCAAGATCCTGGTCACATCTGAGTCTTGATGCTGGTTCTCACAAAAACTAAGAACTAGATTTTAGCCCTGCTCTGAAGTGTCTAGGCAGATGAGCAGAAGATAAAGTGAGGTCAATATAAAGCAGGTTCATTTTGTATGTAATGGATGTGTGTTGTTATGTTTGTTTATGCAGCTATTGTACATGCTTTCTAGTGGCATCAGTCAATAACATCACACTATATGTCCATTTCCAGCCTGTGGCCAACACCACGTCCTGTTGCTGGTAGTATGTGGGTAACAGGCAATAATTGGTTGTGTCCTGTTTGTTAATGCAGATGTCATGTAGTATCAGTGCCAAGATCGACACTTTAGAACACAATATCACCAGCAACTGGCTGCCCTTTGGATTTTGAGCTCTTTAAGGCTGGCAGTCCAGCTAGTGTTCCACCCACACAAGCCATACCTGCCCAGGTAGGCTGAAAAGATGCTTTGGGAAACTGTGACAGAAGACTTACTAAAGTCAAGGGAAATGACATCCACTTCCATCCCCTTGTTTACTGAACCAGTCATCTCATCACCTTAATCTCCTTCGTGTGTCAGAAATGATGTTCAGGAAGATTTGCTCCATAATCTTCTCAGGGACCGAGAAGAGAATGTCTGGCCTGTAGCTTCCCAGATTCTTCTTCATGCAATGGAAGTGATGTTTGCCAAAACGCTCTCCTGCCATGCCTGCTTGATTTAGTGCACATCAGAAGGGTCTGTTGCCTCTGTTTTGAGTTTGCCCCAGGAGGTCAGCCATTCTTCTGTTCTCTTTCTTGTTATGAGACATAGGAGATATTATTTTGACATTAAATGAGGTCAGTATGAGGAATCCTACAGTCCTATTAAAATCAATGAGCCTGCTCGCATGGTTAAAACTGGACAGGGTATTAAATATGTGTTCAATTGAGACCTTAGTATTGGAACATTTTACTTTCCTTTCTAAATGGCAGCAAAACAGATGTTAACTAAAATTCAAATGTCTAAATTTGTTTCTCATTTTCAGGAGTCAGCAAGAAAATCAGAAAACCAAACCCGAACATTCACCAAATTTTGAGGAAAAATGATCTTTAGATCCAGCCTTTGTTCCTTTACCTGTCACTAGTCAAGAGACTGATTGATAATATTTCATTTCTGAAAGATATAGCAGTGGGAAAATTAATTTTAAGCTGTTTCAGACAATCCACTAGACTTTTCCTAACTGGATTATTTGTATCAGTGGGCGTCAGGCCTTCCGGTAATCATACAGCCAATATTTCACCCCAACTAATTTCAGTGGGAATAGTGCAAGGTTTTATCCCATCTAATTCCAAATTTAATACATTCTTCTTCTAATTGCTGATGGTACTTCCTGAAGTTGCTAAATGCTTCAAGAGCAAATAGTTATAGCTACATGAAGCTCCCGAATACAAAGACCAGCAATACTCCTTAACAAATAAGAGTAACATATTTCATTTTATAAAATCTCATTCTTTCAAGGCTTCGGAGAATAAAAAGAAAATACAAATGAAGGAGCCCCTAACTGATAAGGGAAATGTGTACTATCAAGGATGAACACTCTGTACATTTTACATGCAGTTAATTTAAAGTATTTGCAATCGTTGGTCTTCTCCCCAAGTGCTGTCTAATGAGTGTGGGTTTAAAATGCAGTCAGGATTTTGTTTTGTTTTGTTTTTGTGGCTGGCTTACTTTTTCATTCTGCTTCCTATATTGATCACAGATTTCACACTTGGATACCTTTTATCTTCAAAAGAAACACTCCCTGAACCTTATGTAAGGCATCACTGTTTTGGAGCTTTGCCATTTGTAAAATTGTTTCCATCTTCCCTGGATTTGGTCAAACTTGTTTGGTGATGAGCATTTGGTTTATTATGTACTTATCCCATCCATTCCGGCTTAGTAGCTCTGTCTCTTCTATTTCTCTTCTCTTTGGCAGAAGTTTCCATTGCAGAGCCCTGCACTGGGATAGTGATTGTATACTACACAAGAGGTCTTTCACAGCTGTATTGCCTCCTGATCCTGTTGTGTGAGAAGTGATGTTTTGGAACTTAACCACAAAATGAGATGATAGCTTAGATGTATACTTTTCAATACAGAAGCTGACGATGCAGAGTTTTATACCTCCTATGTCAGGTTAAACCTGCCAAAGATGTTGGTTTTCATCGAAACCTGAAAATATTTGAAGTTTGCCTGATTATCTGGAAAGCTGTCATGAGCCATGTTAAAATCTTTGTACCATATTGTGATCATCTCCACATTTACAGAAGGAAAACAAATTTATACCTAGGCATGGCTTATGTCTTTATCATTACTATCATTTAGAAAGCACAGTTCTTACGAGTCTTGCAAAAAAACACTCTTTCTTGAAAACGTCTATCTACTTCTCTCAGTACTTCTCTCAGCTTTGACTGGTTAGGCTACAAAAATCTTCCTCCCAGATCTGCACTCTTAACTGTTATGGCTTTATTCTGTTTTGTTTCACATACCTGTAACACAGTGGGAATTGTCTTGCCAGGTAGCTGATTCTTCCTAAGGAAAAGCACTTTTTCCAGAAGAAACTTCTTAACAAAATGAAATTGCACTTGAAATTGTGTCAAGCTGTGAATAAATGACATTTTCCCATTTGAAGTAACCTTCTCATTCTTTTTATTTTTTATTTTTTTATGTTTGCTGATAGTCCAGATTTAGTGCTGAGGACCAGCCCTATAACTGTGCACAGGAGCAAAGCAGACAGGCTCATCTGGAAGCCTGCATGAACGGCATGAAATTCTCAAATACCTTCCAGTGGTACAAACTCTGTATCCTCCCTAAATATATTTGCAGGAAACTGTGGTGATCCATGCAGGAGGCTCCTCCAGCAGCAGGTGGAGCTGTACGTTATGCTTTATCTGCATGGCCCAAAGCAGGTCTCTGTCGACATCAACAAGTCATTGCAAGCAAATGCCAAAGTGATTTGAAGCTTGTTTTTGGCCCCACAGATATGCGTGTAAATACAGATCATACCTTTGGAAAACAGGAAGGTGTCTGTGGAGCCTTGCTGAAAACATTGTCTCCAGAAGAATGGGTAAAGAAAACAATGTTAGAAATACGGTCGAAAGAAGAAACAGAAAGGAATAATGAAGTAGGTAAGACGTAGCAAAAAACTGGGAGAAATGCACACAAAATATTTGCTTTATATATATGTATATATAGCAATTGTCGGCAGAACAGCCTGGTAAAACAGGAGCTGCAGAAAACTTTTCCTATAACAGTCCCGTGAGACAGATTGATGCATACATACTTCTATGGCAGTGGGGAAAGCTTGTCCTAGTTTTGTGTCCACTTTTTTGTTTGTATTCATCTTCTTCAGAGGATCTGTGCATTTTCCTTCCTGCAGTGTAGTGCCTCTGAGTGCAGACAGTTCTCTGCGATCCAAAGCCATCAGCAGATCAACTAGTTGTCTGTTATTCCTTTGTTACTCCACGAGTAGCTGCTGTCACGCACATGTAAGCCATCCCAACCATCTGTCTGCTGTTCAGAAATAGCTTCCAGAGGTACTTCCCAATCCTCCCGCTTTCATTTCTGGTTTCATCTAGAAACTTCATTGTTAGGAGCTAAAATCCCTTTCAATGCAGAAGTTGTTCGTTTTATTAACTTCAGTTCTTATTCTCCCTCCAAACTGATTTTTTGTCCTTATCTTCTCTCCCATCACACTAAAACACATTTTTACAGTGAAGAACTCATTATAACAGAACCCCACTATAGATTGTATCCTATGACAATATGGTTTTCTTCATGGCTGTGTATAACAGGCAACAGAACACTTAAAGAAGAAAGCTTTAATATTAGTAAGGCAGATCCCTGAGATGGGTGAATCAATGCAGCTATACAGAAGTTAGTGGAGATTCACTGCCCATGTAATTCCGAATGAAGTCTCTTCCCTCTAGCAGTGGGTGTTAGAGGCTGATCTATTTTATTGCCTTCACTGTGTTATCAAGTTGTCTCCTTGATAAATTAATAATGTGGTTTTTAAAGAGCTAATTGATATTACTGTACAAGAGCCACAATTTAATTAGGAATACTGTAATTGCTTCAAGAAAGATTCTAATTCATGCATTAGGAACTATTGCACTTGTAGGGTATACATTTCAAGTTTATATATTTTCTAATCAATTTGAACTTTTTTTAAAAATAAGCCTTTTTTTTTCCTACTGGGTCTATACTTTTATATTTCTTCTTTCTTGTTCCTCTTCCCTTTTCCTTGAAGTATTTTTGGTTTTATACTGAAGCTGCCTCAGCTAGACAATGCGATGAAGGCTGATATTGTTGCCCTTCCATCCCTCAGAGACTTTAAAAGATAGAATGGTTTTGACATAAAAGCCAATCAGAAACTCTACTGTTGATTTTAAAGGCCCGATTGTAGAAATGTGTTCACTAACAAAACTTAGAACTTTAGCATAGATAGAGAACGCACACTTAAACATGCATTTAAGTGCCCAAAGTGAGCTGTCAGAATACATCTTTCACCCATGTTTTGAGAGTCCTCCAGATCAAGACCTCTGCCTCTGCTTCCTAATTGGGACTTCCCTTGTTAACATACAAGGTATTCCCTGATCTAACTTCATTCATTCACAGATAGCTCTTGAAACAGCTTATACTATTATGCAGAGGGAGTAATTTACTACAGTCACTTACTGCAGTGTGTAAGTGTCAAGGGAGAGGGGAAACATCCTTTGTTTAATTTTGCATTGATATCCGTAGTGGCTGCAGTAAGGAAATACAGCCCACTCTAGACTCCCAGGCCGTACCGAGCTGCAGGCCTGTTGGGCATAATAGTGCTTTATAATGGAGCTTCCCAGCAGGCTCCACAGTCTGATTAAAATGTTACTGCTTCTCTCTGTGTTATAACATAAATCGGGGAATTCCCCCTTGGTCAGAGTGCCAGGAGCCTTTGCAAATTGTGTTTGACAACTGGCCCGCAGGAACCATTCAGCCAGAATAATTGGAAATGCCAACTTCTGTGCAACTTTGGAGCACTTCCTAACTGAACTTTTTGGGTTGGACAGAATATAGAATCAGTAGCTGTGCTCTGCATGTGCTCCAATATAGCTTATTTGCAACAAAGAGGTGCAGAGGGAAAATTGGGAGGGACAGGAGGGGCTTTGGTTTTCACTTGTAATGAACAATGCTAACTAGACACACAGACAGAATTTCAATGTGCTGAAACAATGCAACATATACCCACATCTCCTCATGGTTTCAGCAGTTGTGATGAGACCTGGGGACTGAAACTGACTGCCTTAATATCTCCACGTGTAAAATGAACTTGCTTGAAATTGCGCTTTCAATAACATAGTAGAATTAAAGTAATTAAATATTCATTTCCTTATTTTTGGAATGCTTCATACATTAGTGCATTTGGGAGTCTGGGGAAATGGTCTCCTTTTTCAAAGAAAAATATAAGACAAAAGAGAAGAATAAAAGAGGGTTGGATGTCAACTGGTCTATGACTAATTCCTAGTATAGTGTTGTCCAACCAGTAGAAGTCTCCATCACTTATGTCATCCTTACTGATAGTTTCAGAAAAGAGGCAAAAGAAAGAGTTGGCATGGGGAGTGTGCTGTATTCTTGTCCCTATAAGAAGGGAAGAATTTCTCAAAGAAGGGAAAGGAGGGCTAAGATGCTGAGTGGCTGAGACTTAAAAGGACCTGCTGATATAAGGGTGTATAAAGTCTTGAAGGAAGAAAAAAGAGCATGAAAAGCAAAATCAACAATAATAAGGCTATCAGTTAAATCACATGTTCTGGGAAATGCTGCACTCTGAAACCAATCTGGTTTTAGGAATGACAGTGGAATAGTCTTGACTTTTCATGTTTGTTGATGGTAAACCCTTTACAGATTGTCACAGAACACAGCCATTTGTTTTAGATAGAGCCTGTAACAAAAGTTCATGATTCATCTGTTGCATTACCTAAGATAAGGGATGTGATGATTAACAGATATTAGAAGAAAAACAACCCATACTGTCAAAGTCAAAAGCCGCTCAGGGTTGGTATGGGCAAAAGGCCGTCTTCCTGGTCCCTCCATCTATCAGTACGGAATTCCTGTAAGAAGCAATCACAACAGGGAGGAATGGTAACCGCCTGCAAAATGCAAAGAGGGTGCTGCCAGTTTGTGCTTGCTCTGGAGCGCACGTGTATTACAATTAGAGGCATATTGATTGTCATTCAGTAGGCGGTATCGTAACAATACCCGGTAGTGTCCACCCAGGTTGGAGGGCAGCCTGGGGTCACGACAGAGTTTGGACCCCCAAAATCGAGCACTTGTGGTCCTGGACAGCATGGGTTAGGTGACAAAACTTCTCTGCTGTTGATATGTAAAGTAGATTAAATTAGCATCGGTGGGGCCCTGCAGAGCAGTCATGCCAACTGACTGTCACAAAGATGTATTTCGAGATTATACGGTGGTACTTAATCTCCGAGGTTTTCAGTTCAGCACTTCTCTCGGGCAGAACTGCTTTTTTTTTTTTTTTTTTTTTCTTTTTAAGATGGCAAGCAGTAGTCTGTGAAGATCTCTTCTCACCAATCGGCGCACGCACTTGCATTTTTTGTACCTGCTGGCACAGTCTAAATAACCTTTGATGTCACTGCTGTGTTACCTCCACTCAATGTCTTGGCGTGACCTGTTTGGGCTCCTTCTTTCCATTAGCAAAATTTTGGAAGACAATTTTCTTTTTGACTGTGCCAAACTAGGAACAGATACTGAACAAGTGCACTGTTTGAGGTACTACCTCAGGGGAGACACTTTGCCTGCTAGTGCTGGGTGCTGCCATTATTTTTCACCCAGCAGCTCGTCACCTCGTTTGGCAGTTTTTTTGGTGTTGCTGTGATCTCAAAAGGGTTAACGGAAAGCCAGCGGCGGTGCTGTAATCCTCCAGGACTGCCAGCACGCTGCAGTGTTGTTGTGTCAGATCGGGGGGGTTTCGAAGGAAGCTGCGTTAGCTCCTGCAGCTGCCTCAGTCACGTCTGTCATTTTGGGTCTCCGTTCGTAACAACATGGCTGACGTAGCAGGTAAAGCAGATGACTGCCATGGTGTGTGCGAAACCAGGTTCTTTCACGCCCCACCGCATCCAGAAAACGCGCTGCCCCTGAGTAAGAGCCGTCACCTCCTCAGCAAATGAATGCCGTGTGCCGGGAGCGTGCGTCCTGGCTGGGGGGGAAGCAAAAATGGGTGTTTGACAAACAGCCCTCGCCCTGACTGCAGTGGTGGGAACGATGCAGGTAAACCCAACCGCCCTCTGCCCTACTTCTCGTCGGCAATGAATTCTCTAGCGGGAGAACCAGAGGGAGCACTTTTTCCACAACATTGCTGTTTTCTAAAATCTGCACCGGGTTCGTCCTTACGTTGACATTGCAACCATCTGGTAGGAGCGGTTTGATATGAAGTGGGGCAAATCCACCCTGTAGCTGGTAAAGAAGTACTCTTAGTGAACTGTGCTAGTTTTCCCCTTCATTTTTAGGAAGACTTCATGCTTTAAACTGGGGAGGGAAAAAGTGATTTGGAAATACCAGAGCTGGACTTAACTCTGTTTGCAGTCATAAGTTCAAGTTCTTGAACATATGTTATTGAAACATCTGACATATTTAGCTACGTAAAATCCTTGCAGGATAAAAAAAAAAATAATAAAATAAAAAGATATTGTTTTTATCTTCTGGGCAGAGAACTGAGGCACAGAAAGGGTGAATCCAAAGTCACAAAAAATGTCCATGGATAGGCTATTGCCTTAATCTCTGGATTAGTCTCCTCTGCCTGTCTCTCCCAAGGTACTGACAGCCATGACAGGAAAAGCTGTATTTTCTTGGTAATGTGTTTTTTTTCCTTTGTAAATCTCTGTTGCACTGAATGTACTAAGCTTCAGGATAATCACGGAGCAAGGCAAGCAGCAGGCCAAGGGCAAAGCTGAGACAGTGACCTATATATTCTGGGATTCATCATATGCATGTAATGATTCAGAGTGTTTGCTGGCACCTCAGAACAAGGGGTCTGGTAGGAGGTGTCCTGTTTGCATTCCTTCCTCTGGGAGACTCAGTCAAGGAAACTTCTGCCACATCTTCCAGTCTTGCTGGGAGGAGACACACAAAACACAAAGATGGCTCTACTGGATGAGACTGCAAGGCCAGCTTCCTGTCTATTATAGTGTCCAGTAATGGATGTTTAGGGAAACACAGTAAAAAAAATGCAAGTATGCCCTTCCCATGGTATACCTTTCCATCTTCTAGCAATAGGTGGTGAAGGATTTTTACAATTCTGGTTTACATCCAGACCGTCACATTTAACAGGGCTCAGGAGACCTTTCTTCTATGAATTGGTCTAGTCCCTTTTTATCCATTTTTCCTTTGACCTCCACAACATCCTGTGTCAATGAGTTCCACTGCTTCATTCTGCAGTCTGTAGAAAAATACTTCCTTTTGTGATTTTTTAATCCTGAGGATCGATAATTTCCACTGGGGGCTTCTTGGTTCCTTCTTTTCTGAGAAGCAGTGAATAGTTGTTCTGCTTGCCACAGATTCTTTAGATATTTGATAATCACCCTAGGCTGTAGTTTCTCCAGGCGGAAGGGCCTTAGCCTCTGTCTGAGGGAAACCTTCCATTATTTTGATCATTTTCTGCTCCTTTTCTAGTTCTGCTATAATATTTATGAGTTAGAATGACCAGAAGTACATTCAGTATTCAGGCTATGAGTGCACCATGGATTAATGTAGTGGCATAAAACTGTTTTCTGCTATATTCTTGACTCCCTTCCTGGTTGATCTCAGTTTCCTACTTATTCTTCTGACTAATGCTAAGGATTCATGTAACCTTTTCTGAGAAATATTCACAGAGGAAGGAAGAAGAACACTTCCTATGGTCTGTACCGCCTAAAGACAAAACAAACTCATTTAAACAAGAAAACATCAATATGCTTTTCATGGCTTTAGGCCTTTTATTGCTGGCTGAAGCAAGCTGACCCTCCTCCTCATCCCAAGATTTGGAGGGGCGTGATGGAGTATGAGATATTGCAGATCAAGAAAATCACACAAGGAGAATGCAGATGGAATGAATGTAATTGTAGCCCAAGAATTTCACTTGAAGGTCAGGAACATAAAGAAAATGTAGACTGAGTGTGGAGCAGAAGAGCTGTGGGTTCTTAGTCTCACTTGGAGGTAAAAGAAACTGGCTTAGGTCACTGCATTTTACAAGGTGAGATTGGGCAGGGATTGAATAGATTACAGGACTGTGGTATTGGGAAAGCAAAGGTAGCTGTATTAATTGTTTATCTGACAGTGATTGTGAAAAAGAGTTGGGAAATTCTCCAGTGTCAAACAAAAAGTTGGATACTTTACAGCTGCCTGGAGGCTTATGTTATTAACCATACTATTAGAATATGATTTCAATACCAGGTAAGATTCTGGTGATTTGGATTTATCAGTACTGATGGGATTTGTGAGCTAAACTGGTGTTCCTGTCCAACTGTAATTGAAAAGTGGGGCTTTCTTCCATCTCTTTCCCAAGCTAAAAGCAACATGAGACACATTCGTTCGGATTCATGGCTGTGCAGATGATCAATTTTGCTATCATAAGGTGATCATGAAGGAGGACTTCCTTGGCTGGTGTGTAGGTGACATCATTATCTCTCTTCTAGGCTCCTTAAAAGTTCTTGGAGGTATATGGCAAAGTGCTGCCATGTGCCCATGACACCCCGCAGGCAACCCCAAGGCAGCAAGCAGAGCAGGCCATGCTTTCCTTTGCCTCAGGATCCAGCGGATCATCAGCCAGTCAAGGGCAATGGAAGCAGAAAGGCGACATAAAGCCATCTTTGTTTTCCTGCCCTGCCCTGCTGAGTCCTGTTTTGGGTCAGGAGGATCTGTGCCAGAGGAAGACCAAAGGTTTCCTCCTGCAGATCTGTCAATGCCCTTTTTTATTAATTTCCAAGGAACACAGAGATGAGCATTTCCTGCACTCAGCAGCATCCCCTCGCTGCCTTATGAATGAGTCACATAATGCAGCTGCCTGAGCTTCTAGCAAGGTGTGGCAGCATTGCCATCAGGACATGCGGACTCTCTTTGTAGCTCTCCTGTAATTTATGCGTCAAACCTGCAGTAAATCTACAATTCTTTTCACTATTAATGGTGAAATTAATGGTCTTGGGGGAAAAAAAAAAAGACATTAAATGAGAAGTCATTATTGCTTATTTGTATGTGCGTGGAGCTGTTCGGCTGGGATGTGCTCAGACAACAAACATTTGAAATGCAGTAGGCAAGCACCCCTGGCCAGACAGCATTTTTAACAAGAGCTCTAAATTCCACTCTTAATTATTGTGGTGCTGCACCATCTCCATCTCGTGAATTGGGATGAGAGAGCAGAATCCAGCCCTTAAAATAGCACATGATAGGCCTGTTTCTACCAAGACGATTCATGCGGGAGATAGGGCAGCAACCATTACGAAGGAAAAGTTGAGGTGGTGTTTGTGAACTGACACAGCTCCTGCTAGCTTGAAATGCTGTCAGCAAAAGGGTTTCATTGACAGTTCCTGCAGCAGAAGGGATCTAAGGGAGACTGGCTGGTAGGAGAGGTTTGGTCATATTGGAGAAGAAATTTATCTTTGTAGAGAAATGCATGATTTGTCACAATTGTGAAAGTACAAAAAGGACTATTGGCCCAGCAGCAGGAAACTGACCCTCCCCTCTCCACAGCACCCCGGTCATCCACAGGCTCTTGGAGCCCCGAGCCTGCCCTACAGCTGTAGCTGCAGCAAAGCTGGAGAAACGAGGCGAATTAACGCTGGTTTCTCATTCAGGGAAGAGCACTGACCTCCTCAGACACTCTGGGCCAAATCCATCCCTGCTGTGACAGCACTGGCGTTACACTGGGCTTAATTTTGGCACAAATATCTGCACTGGCTTTCGCAGCAACAAACTGTGCCTTTCTTTCTGAAGTAATGGTGGTGAAATGAATCAGGTCAAAGGAGACTAAACACTGGGTAGGAGTTGATCCCAGTTAGGAGTTTTGCCTGCTCGGGGACAGGGTTTGGCTGGCTATGGTAATCATGGGGTGGTTACTGTGCACTCCAGACATTGCACAACTGCCCGGTTAATTTACTGCGAATGTTATTCAAAGCTGAGGATTTAATTCTTTCGAACATTAAAGCGTACAGCTCAGTTAACCTCTTCTTCATAAGTCAATGTATATTATTTCCACAGAAGTAAGGATTACAATCTTATTTTTTGGCTGTTTTAAATTACAACTTTGGTAATTCTTTTTCCCTCTTAACTATTATTAGATTTTCGTTTTCAGCATGCTTATGATGTGCATGTACACCCTCAACCACTATAAAATTTCACAAGTCTACCATCAACTCTTCAAAAATCTCCAGGTATCAGGTTAAATATCTGGATTTGTTCTTAAACAGAGTACCAGTTTTTGATCACATGTCAAAAGTCAGTATATAATCATTCCATTAGAAGAGGAACAGCTTTTAAAATTTTGGCTCTTAAAATTTTTTACACTGCCTGTGTTGTGCTGCATTCCAGATTGAAATTCTTGAGAATTCAGTCAAATTTGGTAAAAATGAATCATCACACATTTTACTCCATATTCATTTAATTATTACTTGATTATCATAGTTACAAACGATTCAAAAAAATCCTTTTTTTTTCCCAGAAAAGTTTTCTTTTTTAGAAGGTATTTTCACTATATACTCTTTTTTAAACCCACTCAGTCCCCATGCTTCAATGTTTTACTTTCTTGCATGCTCTGCAGGATCCCATTCTTCACTTTTGCAGTTTGCTCAGCTGAGTTCTGGCCACTGGACCAAGAAGTGTAAAGATGCATAGTTGCAGAACAGCTCATTTATTTTTCCACTCGGTTTGTTTACTTTACCATCGCCTCTTTGCTCTTGACTCACAGAGGTACAGACTCTACCTCCAAGAACAGCACTAGGAGGTAAACTGTCTTTAGTTTAAAAGTAGACAGATGGCTTTTAGTGCTGTCCCTACTGGGATCTGAAGGTCAAACAGGATTGCTTCTTACCTCTGCCGATCTGTTCCAGCTCTTCAGTTTCATAAAAAGTTACGCTGATTATTCAAAAGAAGGAATTCACTTCAACTGAGCTCTCTTATCTGTATCACATGTGGAAGCTGAACTGTTAGTAACAGTAGAAACTTTCTTGTCATTAAAGTCATTAAATGGCTTCTGCATACACGGAAATGGCAGATCTCTTGGGAAAGAAAGAATTTACATAGAATTTACTAAAAAATATAATCTGCCATCATTTTCAAAAAAATGCAACAAGTCACACTCAGAATCAGCAATATAACCTACTTCAGTGATATCAAAACAGTTTGATTTGGATTTGTCTGGATTTTATAATAGTTAATGTGTTAAGATTTTTAGGATTTGTTCAGGTACTCTTTTTATTTCACCAGTATTTATGCTTCTTAAATACTTTATAAAGAAAGAAGAATGGTTTGTTTTTGCTAATGCACGCAGTAATTGGAATATTATTCTATCAACATTTGTCTTCCTTCACCAGAGCAATTACAACATTGTAAACTACATCACTTTAAAGCCTCTCCAGTAGAACAGAATGAATATTGTAGCTAAGATTCCCTTCAGAGAAGGTAGTAAGAGTAACACTACCACGTTTCATGAACTTGCCAAACTGTCCATTAAAGTAAGGTAATGTTTTATTTCAACATCCTTGACACAAAACATTGTAATTTTTCTCTTGAAAATCTAGTAATTTTTTTGAAAAATACTGCTTTTTTTTTTTTTTTAAGTGGTTAATTCTGAAACAAAATATTGTGTGCCATAAGGGAATCTTTTTTTTTTGACTGAATGAAATACTGTTTTGAAAGTCCTTTTGGGCTAACACATAATTAAATTTCTTTTTTGTTTGTTTGTTTGTTTGTTTGTTTGTTTTTACTTTTCAAAAGTACCTGTGACATGAGAAAATAAGCTGTTGGCAAAATTCTACTCTTTAGATTGCCAATGTCATGTAAAATGGGTTCCTTAAAAGTAAAAGTGAGAGTCTTGTGTAGATCAGTGATTTTTTTCTTCCAGTTATCAGCAGCATTCAATGCTTAGCACTTACATACCCATCTTTCGTCTTCAAATGCATTGCTCAAGCACACAAATGGAACTGATTTAAATCCTTTGCACAACCACAGCTCTAGCATGCGAGACTGTGGAAAGGAGGAGGGAATAACCGTACAGCCTTGTTACTTCTCCTAGTAGACCCAAACGTGAAATTGTGCAACTTTTGTATAAAGACCTAAAAACTGTTAATGAAGGTACTGACTCATCTGTTCTTGAATCAAGCCTTCAAATCAGTTTTAGGGCCCAGTAGTGCCAAGAAAAGAACTTTGACTATTCCAAAGCAATGCCCAAGCTGTTTCTTCCAGAGCTCAAGCAAACTGAAAAGCATTTCTGTGAAACAGCAAAAGGAGAATTCTGGGTAATGATGGATGAATAAATATGCTCAGCATCCTGCTTTCCTTCAGAATTCCTATGTACAGTACACTGTAGTGAATATTTACATTTCAATACCCAGCATGCTTCCTCTGCTCTTTCAAAGCTGTCTTGATTGAGTCCTGGAGCGGCCCAAAGAGGGTTTGGGCTTTACTGGGGATGCAAGTGCGATTTAAAACAGGGAGGTTTGTTTTATTCCTCTGTCCCAAAACTGTCAGGAATGTAACAGTATAACTCCTTTGCTAAGAAAGTAGTCAAAGATGTCTCTTTCCTGACAAATCTTCTCCTGAAAGCCATGGCACAATAACATTACTTGAAGTTATTTAATTTATTAAAAAGAAATATGACTTCATGTGACAGATACGAGTTGATGCTTTAATAATATATGCTACCGGATCTGAAATGGTGAAATATCTCTACTGTCGCATTTTTCATTCTATTGAAAAAATATATCCTTATGCTAGAGTGATCTGTTATTTGTTTGTCAAGGTATTAGTCAACTAACTGACTAGAAGGTGAAGGGACATCTAAGACTAGGCAATATCTTGGACTGGATTTGTTTGCAGAGGTTTACAAACATGCATGTAGAACATCACTGACTTAAAAATGTATGTAAATGGTGAAAACATTTATTGTAAGAACCTCCCAAATAATGTGACTGACTTGTATGTCTTCTAAGTAGTCAGTGACACAAGGTGTGTGGATATGCATTTGTCACTGATTAGACCAATTAGATCTTGTTAATGCTTCTGCATTAAAGAAGGACTCATGTCACATGTTGGGCTAGACACTGTGTGTATATACAGGAGAGCATTCCTCTGAGGAAAAAAAAAAAAAAAAAAAAGCACATTTGTCCTGAAGAATTTATGATCTGGGAAGAAAAATTTAATATTGAAAAAAAAAAAAGCACATTTGTCCTGAAGAATTTATGATCTGGGAAGACAAATTTAATATTGCAAAAAAAATGGCATGAAGATGTTGTTAGACCAAGACAACAGAGAGAAAAACACATAAACCCATCAATCTTATGCCATCGTGATTTAAATGAGTTTGAATGATGCAGTGGTTTAAACATTTTACTTAAAAAAAAAAAAAAAAACACACAGCAAGACCTTCAGCTCTGCATCCATGAAGAATCATGAGCCATTGCTCCCTGCAACAGCACAAACATGTTGGAGCCAGTGCAGCACTCCAAGGGAGAGCACAGGTTACATGAGGAATAACCTGGAAGAGGCACTGTAAAGTTAGTTTTATGCACATGGATGAAATGTGCATAAAATAAATGCAGCTGTGATGGCTCTATAAATAGTTATTCTAATAAAGACCTGGTTTGGTTTGATAAATATGAAACCCTTTCATGTTATTACTTAGTATAGGCAATGTTAAAGAGGATGAATCTCTCCTATGTCCAGGAGTTGTGGTGCCCTATGTGAAAGAGATAATTGTGAAAACTAATCTGAGACTGAAGTCTTCTGAACACCATGTTTTAGTTCGGAAATAAGAAGGCAAGCCAGCCTAAACATTATATAAAATACAAAATTCCCAGATAAGTTTTAGCTCGAAGTGAGCAGGCATACAAAATGTTGGGGCTGAATCTGGAGTTTTTTCAAGCAAAGGGAAAAACATTTCAAGGAAGATTATTATTTTACATAGGTCCAATATAAAGCTCAGCAGGGCTTTGATGCTGTCCATGGCATTGCAACATAGTTCACATACTGCTGTTCTACTCTGTACAAGGATCTAATGCTCAATAATAAAGAAGGGAAACAATGTCTAAGGGATCCCAGGCACGGGAGTGAGAAGTAGGTAAATGCTTTATTCCTCACATTAGAAGTGGTTAACTTTTAATATTGGGGTGGACCATTAATTTAACTGAAATAGCCTGTGTGTTGAAATAAAATCCATCACAAATGTTTGAAGAATAAGGAATCATAGAATCATAGAATGGCCTGGGTTGAAAAGGACCTTAAAGATCATCTAGTTTCAACCCCCCTGCTCTGGGCAGGGTTGAATCCTCTTCTTTCTAAATATGAGTTTACGGATTTTAATAGCAAGGTTTGCAATTACTTATTTACATAATTCTGCCAGGAGACCGGTGTTGTGCAGAAATGAAAGAAATCCCAGATCTCCATGCCAAATCATTGTTTTTAATATTTTTAAGAACTTTGTTTATCCATTTTTAACACTTGCAGAGAAATTCCATTTGATAAATACAAAATTCCACATTTTATTTCAAATGTTAAGGCAACAAATTTCTGAATCAGCAAGACAAAATGATCACTGTAGTGTCTGGGCTTGTTAGGAATAAAAATGGATGATTGTCAAACGTTCATCAGTGTTCACTGGTTTCCATGGAATCTTTTTCTGTAAGAAGAAAAATTTTTGGTGCCCTGAACATAGTGGCACCATTTCACTTCTCAACAAAAGACATTGCATTTCTACTGTGCAGAGCAATTGGAGAAAGCACAGTATGTTGCATGAAGAATGCTTTATTTTAAATTGTTGTTAAATCTGCCTCTGACACTCAGAACCAATGTTGTGTTCTTCTAAATTTAATCATCAGTTAGGTGGAACTTTCCTGCTGGTATGCTTTTTACTAGGGGGTAAAATTTCTTTAGCCTTGTTTCCTGTATGAACCTCTTGGTAATAACATGAAAGAACTCAGTGCCTGTAAAACCAAGTTGGCCCTTTTATTACGAGAATTATTTATAGAGATGTAGCAGCAGAAGCTCCACACTTCTCATTGCAGCTGAAGCCTTCCCTGATGCAATCTCTTCTCTTCCTTTTGAGTTTCAGAAAAGTAGCAACAATCCTGTTCCTCAAACTGCATATTTACATTTGAATTGAAAATTAAATAACATTTGCGGATTTTTTTTCTGCAAAAATGTGGAAGTCATTCCTTCAGCTTCAGCAAAGGTATTCTGCTTTGTATCAATGTACAAAAGGGTACAGTTCAGCTCAGGTTAGAAATGCTCTGTGCATGCTGGCTGGATCTGTTCTGCTGAAGAAGTTTTGTTTTGTTTTGTTTTGTTTCTTTTTATCCTAAATAAAAACTTAAAGGATGGCAATTATAAAGGAATAGATCAAGACTTTATAACAACAGGGCCTACTTTCCAGAGCTGGTAACTATGTTTATTTCTAATTGAGACCGTTTAGCTATTCTGAAAATTGGTTATTATCTTTAGCCATGAAAGCACACGGGGCTGATTTACAGACCTATTATTATTAAGTATCTGGAGTTTCTATTGATTTCATGTCTGAAAATCAGGATTTTTTATTTAGCTGCTAATTGAAGCTGAGCCACTAACTTAAAGATCTCTAGTTTGAAAATTTGGCTCTGACTCTTAAATACAAATGCTTTATGTAAATCTGTAGTAAAAACAGAGAAACAGGGGTATCATGGATTATTTCACTGTTTGTCTCAAATATTTCTTTTTGAACAGTTCCAGTCACTTTCCTGCAGTGTTTTAGACAGGTACATGTGTTGTGTTAAACAAAATACAACAAAAAATATAGGGAATACTTTCCAAGGCACAAAACATTTTGAGAAAGTTTGAATGTATCAACATATATGAAAATATGTCGTAAGAGAATGGATTTACATGATACAGACACTGCTCTGGGCTTGTTAATATGGCATTAATGTCCCAGCATGTTCTTCTTCACCACAATTTACATGCAAATGTTTCAAAATATCTGTACCTGTTCCCTCAATATTGAAGAGTTCAATAACATACTCAGGAACACAAATGCTGAACAAAATATGTTGTCTTGAATATCTGCTTCTAGAAATTATCAAATGATTTACGTTAAAAGACTGGTCTCCATGTGTTTCAGATGGTTTACTTGCCAAGGAATCAATATGTATTTTAAGACTTCTTTAATGTGAACCGTGTGGTTTAGATACATAATGGTATTAAATGGAAAGACCTATGCTAACGCAACATTCAGGCTGAAATAATTCAATTGGTACATGCAAAAATTAGTGTTTCCCATAACGTCAGCATATACAGTGTTCATGATACAGTAGCCGTATGTCTTATGGAGCATATTTAACAACAGTGGTGAGCAAGACATTTAACCAAAAAGAGAGAGAAAAAGTAGGTGGTGACATGACCTAATCCTGCAGTCAGATTCCTACACTTGACTACATAAGCAGTTGTTCCTCCTCACTTAAGTGGAGCTATATAATGACATATGGAGAGGCCTTTATCGGGATACGCCACTGGAGTTTGTCTCTCTTCTCTAGATAGTTACCTATTTCTTATTTCCATCTTTACGTGTATTAATCTTTAAATCAATCCTATGTAGTAGAGAGATGCTATTATCCTTGTAGTCTTACAGTTATAATCTTACAGTTGAAAAACTAAGAAACAGGAAGATTTTAGGAGGGGAAGAAGGAGAATTCATCTCATGTCTGAAAATTGCCTGTCTCTTTTAGGTTGGTCATCTGTGCTTGCATCATGCTTCAAATAGCTTAGGTACTCATCTCATCCTGTGGCAGGCAGGATGAACTATGTGGAGGGGCTGGTCTCTCTTCCCCTACTTTAAAGAAGAACCTAGATGACTTTTGTAGATTAGATACTGAAATTTTCAATGGGTTTAAAATAGTTGAGAAGAATCCTGAAGTGACTGATCTAAGGTTGCAGAGAAAGTTCTGTGGTGCAGAGTCTCGTCTCCTAGAAGCTCCTGTCCTCCCCCTTGGATGCCACGATCTGTCTTAAGGATGGCCACCTTAAGTGATGTTCCTGTCACTGACATTTAGTATTTCCTGAGACTGTCTGTGGTTGTAACTATGCAAATTTAATTGAGGATTTAATAATAGACTAACCACATGTTTGGGGACATGTAGATTATCTTCTTCTCCTTAAAGCTAAATATTCTTAAAAAGAAAATGATTTATCCAAAAGTTCTTCAACTTGAAGAATTAGTTGGTCTGGTGCTTTCACTTTTCCGGAAAATTTGAAAGCTTAATAGCTATTCAGCTATAAGTGTTATATTTCTGGTTCACATATGGGCTAAAGGAAAACTTTTTTTCAAAAGCACTAGGTATTAGTCTTTCCCTACTCATACTGAGAAAGAGTGCCAAGTAACTTCAATGAGAGAAACATTAATTCATTGTCAGTAAGGACTTTCAGATGTTCCCTGCTTCTGATTTGTGCATGTAGGTTTCGTACCAATGTGGTCATTAGTTTAGAATGGCCTGGGGTTTGGGAAAGACATTTTTGTGTGTTTGCTTTTTCAATATAGATAGACTGATAGGACCTCTAATATGAGGAAATTTATCCCACTGTAGTGTATTCTCTTCCTTTGTAGGAATAAACTCTACTAATGTAAATAACAGTATTTTGTGCTAACTAACTTTAACTAACATTAATACAGCTTCTGTGTCTAGACAAGGCTTTTACAAACCCTATATACAGGTTTAGCAAACAATAAGTCCACTGTAGTTTTCTGTGCTACCTTTGCAACAGCAGATTTTTAGGCTCTCATGCCTCTGGTTCAAAACCAAATATTATTTTTAAAACAAACAAGGATAACTGTCCTTGTTAAATGCAATACACCTGATCTAAAACCCATTGCAGTTATTGTGGGTATTTTCCTTAATTCCCCTGGGCTTTGGATTGGGTTGTAGGTTCTGTAAGTTTCGAGAAACACTCTGCTCAGAAATGGTTGAGTAAAATAACTCACAAATACTAATATGTTTTACTGTAGCTTCCTTTTTCAACACATTTGAACACTCCCTCACAGCTATTCTCTACAAAAATAGACCACCATCAGGCAGAAATTAAGAAGTTTCACTTCAAGAAGTGAGTATTTTTAGAAAGTTGTGAACACATTAAGGTAGTGTCATAACATGGAAACTATCTTGCAATCTGAACCACTGTGGTCACTGATGTTACCTGTTATAATTAACTTAGCAAAGTGAGTTGAAATGCTTATTCATTTGGACACTTCAGAAAAACAGATTTAAGCATCAATTTAAATAGGCAAAATAACTTTGCATTCTCTTTTTGTGATGATCTCAATATTATAAAACTGATGCACTGCAGCATGTTTTAAATTCCATTTTGCATCTGCAAAGTCATATCCTTTATTAAAGACTAATCACTTGCCAATTTGATTTGAAGAACATACAAGAACAAATGAGCATCTGGGAAGAAAATATATAAATGTTGACTTAGAGTAACCAAATAAATCCCCCAAATGATAGAGGAATCATTTGGCTATGAAAAGTATTCACAGCCTGAGATCATGCATTGATTGTGGAAAAAATGTATCCTAAAAAACCATCAAGCAGCATTTATAGTGATAATGTGCTCTTACATCTTAATTCCAGAGTCTGTCTATGTGTGTCTGTCAATGTATATGTGTAACTTCTGTAATAACAATCATGAAACATCACCAGCTGGAGCATTTGGGGACCATACCATCATTCAGATTTAGTGAAAATTATAACATTGTAATGTGGTCATTGATAATTTAAGTAGATTTCTTTCAGATATATTCCAAAGGGGGTTCGCTGAAACACTGGTATTTTTCCATAAGGTAAAGAAAAGATTACTTAAGGTGGTATGAACCAAACACAAAAAATATTATGGTGGCAAAGCAAAAAGCAGCAGCAGAGGAAGCAGCAGTTAACATTTGGCTAACCGAGTTGCTCAGTCTAGTGAAGTCTGAATGGCAGAGTTCCCCTGTAATAGCACCCATGTGTGATGTACATTAGTATTGTTGAGTAGTTTAGCCAGCGTGCTATTTCAGAGAAAGCTAGCAAGGATCTCTCTTAGCAACCAAGGGTGCAGTTTCACGTTACACCTAACACAGTGTGACTGCAGGCTGCTAAGAACATGAGCAGTCCCCATCCATTACCCACAGCTGTAACTTCCCACACTCTTCCTTCCTCTGAGTCTAGCGATTGTGTGGCCAGAGGGCAAAATGGTTCAGCTTTCTCATCTCAGGGAAAACAAATCTTTATCTTTCTTTCTCTCCCTCTCTCTTTTTTTTTCCGGTGGTGGATGGATGTTTGTCAGATCAGCAAACTGAACCAACTCCACTTGCAGCTGTGTACTACAGGATTCAGTGTAAATGCAAGGGGTGGGAACCCACAGCTGGGCCAGGAGGATTGTTTGAAGTGGTCCCAGATAACATACCAGATCTGCCAGTTTAGGGAGGAATCAAGTTCAAACCTAGCCCGCAGCTATACCGCAATCAGTAGCTATCATTAGATGACATCAGATAATGCTGTATTATACTCAAGTTTAAGGTCAATATTATACTCTTTTCAGCACATTTCCACATCAGGCTACTACATGCTGCTTTGATTCCAGAGAACATTCTCACATGAGAGGGCTTGTTATCATACTCTTCATCCCCAAAACGGTACTGAAACACAGGCTTAATGCTTTCTTCAGTCAGAGTTGCAGAAATATGGTTTGCCTGGCTTCTCTGATTCATCTGCGATCAGTGAGTCAGAGTGGCTTTGAGAAGTGGATATTTTTCAAATGATCCAAGTTTCCTAGTTTTTAAAATGCAAAATAATTGAGATCATTGAAAAGATCTCGATCCTTCCAAATATGGCTAGTGCGATAGATCTGCTGGATTTAAGATCTCATGTGATACTTCTGTTCCCGCATGAAATCTGAAATATGGCCTGAGCATGACAGATTTCTTCTTATTACTATCTAAAATTCCTGAGGGTGACAACATACTTCTAAGAAAGGATAAAAGATTTGTCCAAATTCAGAACCTTTTAAGGAAGGCACCAAAACAGAAACACGGGATTCTGCAGGCAAAGAGGCAAATTGGATGTCTGGTAGGATAAAGGAAATATTGCCATTTTTTACAGCTGGAAGAATGCAAGAGAATAGGAATTTACAGACAAAGCCTGCAGGAGAAGCAGGAATTGAATCCAGGCATTCTGAATGCCAGCCCAGAGGTTCATCTTTCCTTTTTATTTGAGAAAAAAAAAAAAAAAGGAACAGGAAAAAATCTTCAGTTTTGTTTAAGTTTCTGAGATTTCAAAACGTTTCCCATTCCATACAAGCCAACAGCTTTTGAATTTTTTTTTGAAAAAGCCAGTAAAATCCTGAAGTCTCTCTTCTGGCCTATTGGATGTTTAGCTACTTGTACGAAGTAAAACAGTTTCACCAGGAAAGCCTGACCTCTGATTTCCTCTTTCTGCTGCTTCGCACATAAATGTCTTGCTATGACTTTCAGGGCCTTTTATGTTCTATCCCTACTCTCCTTACCATCTCTCCAGCTGTATTTAGAGGCGTGACTGAGGTGCCATGATCGTATGGCGCAGACCATTAAGCAATATACTCTTGACAGGTATTGTCCTGATATAAATCAGAAATAGCAGGGACTTGGAACTTTTATAGCTCATATCCCACACCAGCAGCCCCATCACTAGACCATATGCTGCCCTAAGGTAAATGAATCTGTGCCTCCCCTTTCAATCAGAGATGTCATCCTTGTCAAAACTAAGAGCAGTCTCAGTTGCCACAGTGCAGACCGTGAGAGTGAGTGGTTTCAGAGGAAATTTCCAGATATACTATTTTAAAACGAAAAGCTTGAGTCAGAAGATGCCCAGTAAGCTATGATAATAAGCATTTCTTTGCTTTTAATAAAAAGACACTGATATTGATACTGCATGTAGGGCATGGGGAGACAGACAGAGAGCTGCCTAATTTACCGGGCTAGGTTAGAGCTGTGCAGAGTCCACATCCAGCCTGGGATATGCAGAGAGCAAAAGATTACACCCTGTCCCTGTTCGGTGTCCTTCACACAGGGAGTTGCCACTTAAGTGCTCCTTCACTTCAGAGGAATTATAGCTCGTTAGGGGTGTGAAATAGCTGTGAACAAGAAAGGAATGTGATACAAATTGTTCTATGCAGAATTTGAACTTAGCTTGTCACTGCCTCTGCATGTGCCTCTGCAATTGCCATTTGCGTAGTCCCACAACAAAACATCTAAATTATGCATTTTTACATTCCCTGGATAGCTAAACCCTGCCACTGACTTCAGCTGAAGTAATTTTGACCTCATGAATGCATTACAAATGGTTTGTTAGGGGACCACCAGGGGCTGCGGAAGCAGATGGCTGCTGACACTGGAGCTTTAAGGAGGAGATGGTCTGATTTGCAAATATCATTGCTCCCTGCCTTCTTCTATTTAGGGGACCACTCTAAAAAACTATCCTACCTCTCCTGCTATCCTCTCACCCCCTGACCAAAAAAATACCGAGAGATCTTCACACAGCACTGCAGACAGTGCCTGTACTATCAGAGATGGCCGTTGCAGGCGGAAAGAAAACATAGAAAAGGAAAATAACAAAAACAAGCTCAGTTACCAGAAGAGACTTTGATGAGTTAACACCAGCCACATATCAAAAAAGCAGATCTCTAAAATCCTCCACAGGGGTGAGGATTTGTATGGTTAAATCTGATGGAAGGATTTAATGGGCAGGGTCACTGGCCTAAAACAATAAGAAGGGTGGAAAATCTTGCAGCGAGGAACAAAGCTGCAAAATAAATCAAGATCTGATCGAGAATAAAACCAGAAGGAGTTTGTAGAGAAAAATAATGAAAGAAAAAATAATATAAGAGCGAGGAGAGAAAGTTCACAGGAGGTGTGAAGAAGGGAGTTCCTTTTAAATACTTCAGGCAAGATCTTCACTTCTTTGTGCAACTGGAAACAAATCCAGCAATCACTGTAGACTGAGCCCAGAAAGCTCTCTGTACCCCTGCCAACAAATTCATAATGTGAAGATGGTGCTCTTCTAAACAGAAGGATAAGATTCTGAAGAAGGCTGTAAAATTTTGGGGGCAGGACATGAAACAGAAATGTTTCAGGATCCATCACTGGCTACTTGAAGGGAGAAGGAAGAAGCGAGCAGTATTTAGGCCTGCTTTAGAGCAGCAAATATAAAGTACAGAGTTTTCCTTTCAAATACCTTTAAATATATCAAGGACGCATCATAAAAGGGAAAAAGGAAGAGATTAAATCCCTGAAGAACTGATTGTGGTTGGAAAACAGTCTAGAAATACAACCCGAGTCCTATGTAGAAATGAAGAGACAGCACCATGGTATTGCATAGCAAACTCTTATTGCCAACATAAAGGTGAAATTAAAGGACAGGGATAAGAAGACCACAAACAAACAAACAAAAATAAATCACAAGCATGTGAGTATTCAAGAAGATTTGATTAGGACTTAAAAATGATATGAAGGAGAGAGTAAGGAGTAGAAGGTAGAACATCAGAGCAAATAATAGAAGTGGAGTTGAACTCCTGGGAATGGAGGTGGGAAAAGGGGTATTCTGAGGCAGAAAGGAAAGCACTGGGAAAGAGAAGGTGCAATTGTAGCAGAGGAGAAGTGAGCCAGGATGCCAGCCTTTGAAAAATATATCACAGGGCCACAGCTTCACCCATGTTTGCAGTCAAGAACTTTCCACTGCTCCCCTGAGGACGGGCTAAGCACCCCTCTCCAGAAGAAAACCAGGGGAACTGAATTTTTATACTTCTTCTGCAGTAAGGAATATTTGGATTTCTAGAAGGGTGACAAGGGGAAGTGATTAAACAGTCAGGGAATGCTGATGGGGAAAGAAATTCTGGCTAATTGTGACTTCTGTCAGCAATTTTAGGGCTGTGATATATACTAGGAAATGCTTTGGGACCAAAACAAAATGAAATCACAGTACATTGAGAAGACTAGAAGAAAGCTAGATTTTCAGTGTCTCTTATAAAGAGGTAATTAGTTTTAAAATAAGATCCTATTACTGCATATTCAACCATTTGTAACTATTTGTAACACTTAAACTGAGAGAATACTTGAAAATGAGGGAGAATAACATAATATTGGTAGAGTGGGAGAACCAATGAAAATTACTCTCATAAATTTTTAAAGACCTTGTTGAAAGAGGACTTTACAAACAATAGGGTGGTACACCTGCCA
The DNA here is from genome assembly GCA_013399115.1 of Anseranas semipalmata. Lineage (NCBI taxonomy): Eukaryota > Metazoa > Chordata > Aves > Anseriformes > Anseranatidae > Anseranas > Anseranas semipalmata. Next base: position 722,060 of record VXAA01002967.1, on the reverse strand, counting down.
TTGTGTCATTACAAGAAAAATAAATGTGAAAAGTGTGGGAACTGAGCCATTCCTCTTTGTTGAGTGGGAGAGAGGTGTGGCAATTTTATTGGCGTAATATATTCTGTTTGCCTTTAAAATCAAGTTGTTAGATGAAGGAGGCAGATGCTTCTGATCAAAAGTTACCTTAAGGTAAAATTAGCAAAAATTGTTATCTTAAATGTTTCCTCTTTCTTTTTTCACTTGCCTTGTATAACTTTTTAGATTTCTTGTAGCATCAAGGAAGAGAAAATTACCTTCCTAGGGGAAATTTTAATGAAGTCCTAGATTCAGCTGATGAGAGATCAGGATGGTTGAATACTGTCCAAAGCAGGATATTTAGGAAGATTACAAATTGGTTAAAAGAACTGGATCTGAGTAATATTTGGAGGATGATGAACCATGATTTTAGAAATTCCACTTACTATTTCGTACCGCATGATACATATCCTATAATGGGTATGCTATATGACTTTAGTGTCTGGCTATATCAACTTACCTCTTCATCTATAGCAGTGATCAGATGGTCTGAACACTCCCTGATAGATCTGATCTGGGGAGCAGTTTGGATTCAGCCAGATGATATTCATAGAGACTGGAGGGATTCCTTTATATGACCAATTAGAAGTCCAAGAACTAGGGAGCAATTTTCAGAAATATTTAGGAGACAATGGTAAAAGCTATATATATAAAAAAAAAGAAATATGTGCTGGCAAGACCAAAAGAAGAGGTAAGAGGCGTCCTTGTCAGTAAAACTTCCTCCCTTTAGAAGTCCAGAATACAAGATGAACAATATTTAACAAAGGCCTGTTTTGGAGAGCATAGTTTTGAAGAGAGGAGCGCATATGTCTTTAAAAGTCTAAGATGCATAAGGTAGCAGTCCCTGGTGATTTAAAGGCTGAGTTTTACAAAGGTTTTAAAGCGAGTTTTCACTCCTGTATTAATAGGCATTTAATGTGATCAAGCCAGAAGGACATGATGCTTCCCCTAGGAAGGAAACAGGGAGAACTGTAACATGTAGAAGGAGGAGAGAGTACAGCAACTACATGTTGTACAGCTCTATATCTTTAATAAATAGCAAAATGAAGTGCCAAGACATCGGCAGATTGAGAAATGAGTATACTACAAGTGACTATACCATACCAAGTATTACTCGTCTTATTTGTTAAGATGACTATAGGTAGATGGGCTGTGTACAGCCAAGGGAATGTCTCAAACAGCTGTATAGCACTGCATAAAAACAACACATCTCTGCACACCCCAAAAAATTGTTTGATCAAATAGAGAGAATATATGAAGGATACATTAAAAAAATGGCGTGGGAAATATATTACAGTTTTCTGTTTTGTGCAGGAACTCTGTAATTCTGGAAGAGCGAATGGATCTTACAACGGAGTGATTTAGTTTAACAAGAAGAATTATGTAAAACAACCTGTACAAAGTATGCATTTTTGCTATTGTACTTTCTGTGTTAGATCAGGTTTTTCCCTCAAGGCAAAAGGCAGTAAATAGAAATGTGGTGAGGCAAAAATACAGGCTATACGCATCCAAGAAGCTGAATCTGGAGTGTTAACTTTTAAGTTGGAGGTATTCAAAGTGATGACAATAATAGTCAATCATTACATCTACTCTTCTGCTTCAGTATGACAGTATCTGCAATACTAATCTCGTGCCCTGTTGCGCACAGCCGGGCACAGCCCTGGCTTTGCTGTGCCGCTGGCCATCCATCGTTGTCCTCAGGAGGGCTGGGATATTACTTTGCAGGAACATTGCTGCCTGCTCCAGCAGTGGGGAAGGAGACTGGCTGGGCCAGGCTGCACTTCCCCTCCACTCTCCTGTCTTGTGGCTCTCCTGATTCTCCGGCAAAATGTCATAACAGAGCAGAGGTTTCACGTGTGTAGCCACTGGATACCTGAAGAAAATGGCTGAGGGAAAAGACTGTCCCAGGGAATGGGTTGTTTTGTGCACCAAGTGAAGGAAAAGAGAGGAGGAAGTCACCGCACACTTCTGTAGCTTGAGGAGAACCTCAGCCAACCCCTGGTGAGCTCACACTACCTGAGTGCAAGGGCTACTGACAGAAGAGGAGAAGACCCCTTTCCACCACCTCTGGAACTCCACTGACTTTTCTTGTCCAGAAAGTTTGAAAATACTATGATATTGTTTCGGGGGAGAAGTGTTACAAAGGACTCAAATAACCTTGCAGCGCTTAATTGAACATTGCCCTAAGGAAAGTTGACTACCTGATGGGATAAAAGATGTCAGGTCAAATTGCTAGAGAAGAAGCAAAGAAGAAGAGGAATGGATACTGAGAAATAACAGATCACATTCCTGACCACTGAGGTAAGTAAAAGTTCACTGTGCAGTTTGCCTATGCTCCTAACCATTTTCTTTGATTTTTTTTTTTTTGTTGAAAACTTAGTTTTTTTTCTAGATGAGATGCTTACGTCATAAGGACTGCTGCTCACTACTCCCCTTCTAGACCTGTAATACCTTCAGCTCCTTGTAATTCCTGTGCACTCGCTTCTGTTTGGCCATCATTGGGGTTTGTTTGTATTTTAGTCTTCTAAGGATTTTTTAAAATGTCAATTCACATTTCTTCTTTGCACCCTAAAGAGAGTTTCCTCTAGCAGTCTACCAGACCCTGCTTAGGAGGGTGTAAATAGCTAGCAGTGGCAAGTGATAGTAAAATGCAGTTAGCAGCAACTATCCTGGAGAGTGGTAAAACCTTGGGCCCGTTCCAGACTTGCAGACAGGCAGCTGAAGTACCAGCTAGTCGTACCCTTTAGAAAAAGATTGTGCACTGTTGAGCACAAACTATATATGAGCACTGCAGTGTGGGACAGGTTCTTGGAATAGTTTCCTGTGGAAAAATTGATTGCTAGTGCATGCTGTCTTCCATCCAAAGTATCCATGGCAATATAAAATATGTTGTAGGTTTAGTATGGAGAGAGAAGTTGAGGCTGGAGTGAAGACAGTTTAAACAGGAAACCCACATTTCAAAATGCTGTATATGTAAAACAACTCCTTTTCCACTGGTTTCTGTTGCAGAGGCTGCTGTTGTTTAGTTTGACTTCTTATTATTTGCTTTTATAATAGCCTATATATTTACAAGGAATCAGTCCACATACAAGCCTCATTTTATGTCCATTTGCTACCATTTGCACCACATTACAAACTCATTTCCAAAGGGAATGTGAAAACAAATGTGAGCCCTATGGAAAGCCTCACTGAGCCTGTGTGTGATTGCAGCCGTATGTAACAGCTCATAAATGGTGTCGGCTAGAGACTAGGCTTAAGTACTACAGCACAGGAGCTTGTCATTTCCTTAACCAGATTGCAGCATCTGTATTTCCCTTGCCCTTTTCCTGGTGCTGTTAAGCCAGAGAATTCTTTCTAGAGCAGTCATCTTAAAAGCCAAATAGCTCCTTTGGAACAGTTCATAATGCTGTCATCTTTAAAATATGCCATTCTGCTGTAAAGCGCTCTTAAGAGCTGCAGTGTTGCTGGCTTGCAGACTACACTGAGATACGGAGGAAAATCAAAACGAGAGTCTCCAAAACAGCCTCTCCGGCAGGTGAGCTGTCATAGATGCAGAAGTTGAGCAAAGAAGAAATTCTTACGTTCTCAATCAGCATGCTGAAACCTGCCACGTCCCACTCTGTAGCATCTCCAGATAAACCCATTAGCTGTGTCAGTCCCTGGAGCTCCATTTCACCACAGTCAGATATGCGCTGCTGAAGATAATACTACCATTTTCACACATATGAGTGAATTCAAAATGGGGGAAGGTGCTTGTGTTCACAGAGATCCAGTCACACTTGTTAAGACCAAAGTCCTTTCTTCCAGGTTATTCACTTAGATACAGGAGCATTGCATCTGAGGCATCAATCAACTTGCAGACAAACAGCTTCAGAATGCAAACATCAGAAATAGCCTTCCATGTTGACAATGTTGGTCCCTTTTGGGGGTAACCATTCCTTTTTTTGTTTAAATGTAAACATGGTTCAGGAAATGTGAGTTCTGGAAGGCACCTGTGTGGCTGAGCGGCATAGAAAGTGCTGTGGCTTGCAGCATCAAAAATGGCTGAGAAAGCAAAGGATTCAGGAAAAACTGATCTAGCAGTTAAGTGTAGGAGACCTAGTGTTACGTGTGTCTTGCTTGCTAGAGACAATCATCTGGAAGAGAAAAAACAAAGCCAAGAGAACAACTACAGCAATTAAATTAAACACTCATTCTCTGGTACGCAGTTTAACTACCTTGTTTGTGTGCATCTCCATGTACATTTTCTCTACTGCTTATACAACTCATTGGAAACATCTCCAAAGCACTTAAAGCGTACAAAAGAGCTCCTACTAGCTCCATTGGATTGATACTTGAGGCATTGAGTGAAAAATAGATTTACACAGTCAAATTAGCGATAATAAGCATAACACTGGCTTTGCTCTTAACAAATGCCCTGTGAGCATCAGCAGCCATCATGCCCGAGACCATCGCATCGGACTTGACCCCCAGTTTAATGACAGATGCTCGCAATTATCAACAATCCTCCCATTGAGCAACCTGCTCAGTTTTCATCTGATGCTTTCACAGACAAAATGCACAATCAGTTTTGTGGTTTTATGGCTGACTATAAGTTCTCTGTGTTGCAGCCTTTTGTGTTGGGCTCTTTATTTTCCAGTCAGAAATTTCAATAGGCCCAGTCCTGACAGAGAATGCAGGCAAAACTCCCACTGTCTTCAGTGCTAAAATATGATTTAGTGGTTATAAAAACTGAAGAAAAGAAAATGTATTTCCAGTTATAAAAAGAATCAAGCAGGGAAACTCCCTTTATTTTCCATTTCTGTTCACAGATGAGCATGTAGAGTAATCTCTAATTGACTGCTACACACAGAAAGGCAAAAAAAGAACTCTGCCAGAGGATAATATTATACATAAATTTCCACTAAGTATTTGCATAAGGTCTTTCACATAATAGTCTTTAATATGCCTAGGAAAAGTCATAAATCTTTCATTTTCATACTGCTGGCTGAATTGTTTTCTCTTTTGTTGTTATTGCTCTGATTTTTTTTTAAGATAGTCTTATTTATCACACAGTGATGATGAACCTAGTAAAGTTTGAATTTTGCTGTTTTTTTTTTTTTTAATTTATCTGTAGTTTTTGACATTTCATACAAGTTGTATCTTCACCTCTTTCAGTGATTGGCATGAAAAATATGGTAGCTGGGCTGCCTTATGGGAATTATTGTGCCTGTCAAATTCAATTGAAACAAAATAGAAAGTTTCTTACCTTGCTTCTCAATTCTCTCTAAAATCAAGATGTACTGAGGTACATGAAAATATTTGTTGGTGAGGGGAACATGCAAGGGCTAGCTGAACTTCTTTGAACTTCAGTCTGGTGGTGTTTTGAGGTTAATGTTAAGGGTTAGGCCAGTTCTTCTATTATTCAAATAGGCTTGCCTATCTTTAATACAGCTCTCGAAGCAGATGATTTAGCATGATATGATGACTGTCTCAAATTATTTCACGATATCAGAGATTTAGTTCTCTGTGAAAGCAAACAAAAGGATATGTGCCTGATGTTTGGAAGTGTGATTTTTCAAAACAATTTCATTTGAAAGTAGGACACTACTTTTTCAGAAGATGAATTCATTTATAATGGGAAAGATAATATCCTATGCGCCAAACTGATGTCAAGCATTGCATTACAGATCCAAGAGTCACAACTCTGAGACAGAACAGATAATCATGGGATATGAGAAAATAGAGTTGGAACAGATGTATGGCACCCTATGGGAGAAAGACAGACATTTGTGAGCCAAAGAAGTACGTGTATTTAAACCTTTTTTTTTTCTGCATTTTGATTGCTACTCTTTCTAAATCAAGTCAGTTTCAAAACAGCCCTTACCTCTTGCTTGATTAAACAAAGACAGAAGGTATGATAACAGTATATCAAAGACAGAGTTGTAACCACAGTGAACAGATGTGGGAGATTGGTTTTAGAAATTGCAGTTTTGAAGATGCAAACATCTCCAAAGTTGAAAAGCAAGCAGAAAGAGAGTAGTCATTGAAGGCAAATTAGAACAGTGGTAGTATTTTCATGTTTTATCACTGTGGGACCTTTTAACAATATTCTTTTAGACCATAGACAATGTTCTGAATTTTAAATGACACCTGCTTTGCATGGTATGGTTGCTGGTTAAAATGTTCTTTGGTAAAATGAAAGGTTTTACAGCTTTTATGATAAATTCCAATGTTCTTTCTTCATATTATCAGATTAAACTTAGCAAATACAAGACCTGCTCCAACAAATATTTACTCCTACAAGCAGCTTGACATAGGTAACTGTGTCCAGCTCCCCCATACACTTAGTGCTGCTGATACTCAACCTACTCCGAATAAATGAACAGTGAGATTGGAAAATTTCTTCAAACTAAACACATTTTTGGTGGGAAAATGCAAAAGGGAGAAGTTGCGCTTTCAACTCACAAAAAAAGAAAAAAAACAGTATAGCTACTCCTCAGAAGGCATATCCATAGCTGCATTAATAAGATTTGAGACAACTACCACATGTTTAATATCTTTCGAAATCTAAGCAGTCTTCCTGCTTCTTCTGCCAGAGGGAGTGACATAACAGGAACCATGTACATAGCTTTCCATTTTAAAACTAATTTCCATTCTCTTTGTTTATGGTTAAGGTCACACACTCTGGCACTCACAAAAATAGTAAAATTACATTAATCTGTAAATCAAAATACTTCGGGCTCAGGATGAGTTGTTTGTAGTTCTCTTTACCATTGTCAGCCTCCCTAATATTTGCAGGGGATACTTATTGCTTCTTCCCAGTCCCCTCTACCTCTCTTCCAAATCACATAATTAAACTGTGAACACTAGCAAGCAAGGACAAGGAGGGAGCACCCTCCACATGCCCCATCATCGGTAGCAGTCATCTTAATGAAATAACATGCCTTTGGACTGAATACGTACAGCTTACCTAAGAACGGCTGGTTTTGCTCTCCAGAACATTGGTGCTTGAAAAAAAGGAAAAGTCTTTAACCAGCTTTAGGGGTAAAAAGAGAGAAGAAAGGACAGAATAGTAGGACAGAGGCAGAAAATGAAAGAAGTTGCTTGCAGAGCTGAATAGATACAGAGACAAATAAACCACCACATGCGGATTAAAGGGACTTTAGTGTGTGTGAGAGAAAGAAAAGGGGGGGAAAAAAAATCAGTGGCTCCAACAGAAAAGGAAAGATGGTGATAACACATAAAGAACTATCTATGAATTTCCAGCAAAATACACCACAGTGAACATCAAATCCATACAGGGTCTGTGCATAAACTTCTCAAAATCATGGAAAAGAAATATTAAAGTCTTGCTTTACATAGTGATAGGGAAATGCCTTAGAGTTTTTGGATTCACATTTTCACACCTCAGTGGATCAAGCTAGTAAACTTTATACTATGAACAGCATTATAGCACATTACTGAAAAGCAGGAAGAAAGTTTAAAAGAAGCTATTAGCATGGGGGAGTTAGAAGGATTGTTTTGTGAAGAAAGTGAGAAATGTGTGCACATGTGAATAGGTGTGCACTTGCAAGGTTTTTCTGAAACACCCACCCAAACTTCTGAACTGAGGATACAATGACTGGGGAGTATACTTGTCACTGCTGTCACAGTGACTATTAAATTAAGCAATCACTTTTGGTCAGAATTTGCCCTCTCATGGCACTTTTTATCTATGTAATCATGTAATTAATATTGTCTAAATCCTTGACTGAGATCCTCAGAGAAAGACTATCTCTGTAAGTGTTGTGCTGAGCCTCATGCAGTGGATTCCCAAGCCCTTAGGCATCTGTGTGCTACCAGAAAGATAAAAATGATAATATGAAAGGAACCCTGCACTAATATCTGAATGCCCACACTAAACTTATCAATACAAAGACCTATCATCTGCCTTTACCTCTGACTTCCTATTCTGTTATAGTGCTTGCAGAACAAAACCAAACCACAGCATGACTTGAAATGTCACCTCTGTGTAGATAATCTTACATTTTCTAATACATCATAGAAAGAATTAAAGAAGAGCATTAATATCTACATGTATTTTGGGGATACAATAGGAAAGAAATTCCACAGGGTTGCAGAGCAGATGATTGTATAGCCAGGAGCAACTGACTAATGCTAAAACAAAGAAAATTTAGGCTGCATGTTAGGAAAGCTTTTTGTCAGTGATGATTTTGGAGCTTTAAAATAGTCCTTGGTGAGAATGAATGCTGACCTTGGATGTCCAATTTCCTGAAACGAGGAAAGGGTGAGCTCTTCACTCCTCCTCTATCCTCTTTGCTCTTTGAAAAGTCCCTTCCCTCTGGCCAAGGAAGAAAGCCTGGAAAGGCCACGCAGGAGCAATGGCCAGGTAGGGCAAAAGAGATACCGTCCCTGAGCCACAGTACCACAGGGATTGCTGGCAGGGTTGTAATTTGTGTTGCTGAAAAGCTTTCTGCTGAGAAAATGTCTTCATCAAACTCACAATGATTTCTGATATGACACACTCTCAATCTGTCTGCCTATGCCGAAATGTTCTCATTGTTGATACTATTGCCCAACTCATCTCAAAGTACTTAACATGATTTAAAAGTATTTAGACATTATGGTCTGTGGCTTCTCTATAGCTCTTTTGCTTAAACTTACCTTCACCAAGAAGGAAAGGCTCTCATTGTGTTTCAAGGACTTCTACGTGTGGCCTCCATACCATGCAAATTGGTGGAATTTATGCTAGAGGATACACAGATAAATACTAGAGGGGTGTCATGTCTCATAAATCTGATAAAACACCCCAAAGGAGTCAGTAAGGTCACATTTTTAAGATTCTCTGGTTATCAGTGAAGTGTATTGCAGTTTCAAGAATCATTCAACAGAGACTTTCACAAAGGACTCCTGTGGAAATTAAGCTCCCACTGCATAGATGGGAAGGCCTTTTTGTGTATTAGTAGCTGACTAATAGGAAATAAAAGCAGATGTTTGGAATGGTCTGACATTTCCAACAGAGTTTCTCAGGCATCTGTGTTGGGACCACTAAGGTTCTGCAAAAACCTGGGAAGAGTCAAATAGTGAGCAAAGATGCTCATAGAAGAACCTTGCAATATCACGTTACTGGTCTGTGGCACCTGAGGGGAAACATCAGCAGAAATATCATTCTTTGTTTGCTCTGTTTGTTTTGATATTTCTGAAATATCTGCTACTGGCTGCTGTCACAGCTGTTGAACTAAGTGGTCTTTGACACACCAGTCATATTTGTCTGAGTCAATCCGGAAACATGGTCTTTTTTCTTTATAGTGTATGATCAGTGTTTTCGATTCACTGTGATCTTGAGGAACAAGCCCTTTCATTTCAGGGTTCTTCACAAAGATATACCTGTTCTGCCTTACTGTCCTGAACCTTGTTCCCCTTACCAGTTTCTTATACTCTTTATTTCTGGGGGAGTATTTTCCTTCTTTCAGCAGGTTTATCCATTCCAAAATGCAGAATAAATATTTAAATGGAAAAGGGGAAAAAAAAAAGTAATCTTCTATGACAGGGAAAAGGAAATTTTTACTTGCTGAGAGTTGAATAGATCCTTTCAAACACATTTAAAAAGCCTCCCACTAACACAGACCTTAGTGTTACCCAGGAATAATGCAAATGTGTGTATATATAGATGGTGGTGGACCATGTAAAATGAAATCGTGGTTCATATCTTCTGTACTGGTGGCATGTAAGTCATCTTTGCTCCAAGACATTAGTGAGTGTCAGACAGGAGTTCCTTCAGTGTCTCAGGATTGTCTTTTTCTTCTGTTTCCTTGGGACCTGGACATTTCACCAGCCTCGTGGGTCACTCGGGAGTTAGCCAAATCTAGGCTCTGAGCAGGGCTGTTCACTAATGCTAGCAGTGGCAAATTGCTAATAGGGATGCTTGTCCACTAATAACGTTGATTCACCAGTGGAGACAAACTAAGTTAGGAAGAGCAGAAGCTGTTGCCACCTCCCTTTGTCTCTAACAGAGACTCCTGTTGAGACAGATACAGCAGAAATAGGTGTAATCCTTGTGGTGGTTTTACCCTGCTGGATAGCAACTCCAGCACAACTGCTCTCCCACTCAAAATGAAAAAGGGGGAGAAAATACGATGGAAAGGGCTCGAGGTTTGAGATAAGGAAAGGGAGATCACCCACCAATTATTGTCACAGGCAAAACAGACTCAGCATAGGGAGATTAATATAATTTATTACCTAATCACTAGAGGACTAGAGCAGTGAGAAACTACAAGCGAAATGAAAACCCCTTCCCCCACCCACCCTCTTCTACCTCCTCCCCCCAAGCGGTCCAGGGGAACGGGGAATGGGGGCTGCAGTCAGTCCCTCTCCACGGGCCACAGGAGAACTTCTGC